>CAHIKZ030000320.1:1825000-1940000 GCA_903632075.3 Acanthosepion pharaonis
TCAATACAAACAAATAAACAGAGGCAAGCACATATAAAGACTCACATGCATGCAAACATATCACTTAAGCACCAAAGATGAAATTAAAACAAGAAAAAGAAAATAAAGTAAAATAATTTAAGAAAAAAAAAGAAAAAAGATTTTTCCTCCCATTTTTGCATAAATTTTATTCTTTATAAACAAAATTAAAAAAAAACAAAAATGTGGCAAAAACTATTCCACATTTATTTCGCTATATACTTTGAAGTGTGGCTTACAGCAGTTGCAATGAACAATTGAATGTGGCAGATTATGGTTGTTGAAACAAGAACAAAAGCAGAAAAGTCTTAAGTCTCTTGGAAACATAATTAATTCATTCCCTTTCTTAATTTTTAATCCATTTTTTTATATTTTTTTTTGGTACACTTAAAAGCAAACAAATGTCTATCAACCATTTGATTACCTGCATGTCCATATTTCTTTATATCCATCACATTTGTCCCACTTTCCAACAATCACATTTTGGAGCCAATTTACTGAGAAAATTATTTTGTGTTTTGAATTTTCATCTTTGGTATTTTCTTTCTAAGATTAATTTTCTGAATATTCATAAGATGCAGTGTATCATAGTAATTTGTTAAAATGAACATCATTCATCTCATCTCAGCATTTTGATTGCCTCTGTATGCTATATATAATTCAGAGTCATGTTTAGTGGATGAGAACAAGTTATTTTCAAAATTATATCATTCATTACATTAGGTTTTCCTATTGCTACACAAAACAAATGTAATGAACAATATGGAACACAAAAGTGCTTAAAATGGAAATTATATTTAGAAAGGACCAATTCAAATGACTGTTGCACATTTATTTTTTAGAATACTTGAGAAAAGAAAAAGAAAAGAGAAAAGAAAAAGAAAAGAGAAAAAAAAAAAAGAATAAAAAGAAAATAAGTTTTTATATATTGCTAGTCACAAAATATGCTAATAAAAATATTACAAAAAATTACTTATACCAATTTATTACATAATAGATGTAATAAGTCATAGACAGTAAGCACTGTACATTTTACAAGGACACAAATATATTAAGAAAAATCCTGCAGCAACAATGTCTCAACTTGGATAGAAGTGATCAAAACAAAAATTTAAGCTTATACTTTGTGAAGATTTAAAACAGAAATTTAATAAAACCCATACTCAGACTACTAATTTGACAACATACATATCTGTTTGTTTTACTTAGTTTAACAGTATATGAAAAAATATAGAAACACAATCAGTTCCACTGACTGAATCCTTTTTACCTTGAATTGTTTTCAAATTTATCTGAAAATTTTAACTCCAAAATCCTTGATTCAAATAATGTAAATTCAAACCAAGCTTCACTGATCTTACTTGGACATCGTTTTATGAATTCTCTTATGTAAGGTTCATAATAACATGGGGATTTAATTTTCTGTATTATTGTAACAATGACTGCTTTAAACCACAATGTCTAAAATCCTAAAAAAATACAACAAATTTGATAATGACATAACCAAGCTCTTTTCCTTGGTTTGAATCATTTATTCATAAATGATGTAAATCAGGACAAGTTTAGAAAATCCCATTTTTATTGTCTAGTAAATGCTAAACAAAGTCAATAAATTAAGTCTTCAGGTTTTCCTTTTTTCCAGCTCATTCTTTTAAAGTTTTGAAGCCATGAGGTTAGTTATAATAATAATTAACATAAAATTGTATTAAGTTAATGAAAATGTTTAAATTGCTTCTGTTTGATTCCAGAGATGTGTGTCTTAAAACTATTCTAGAAGTAAATTAAGGGTCAATTTTAGGAATTGATTGAAACCAATAACAAAACCAAGAAATGTTTGAGGAGAAAAATATAAAAAAATAGCAAATATTAAAGTCAGTACTAATTACAAAAATACAGCAGTAGAGAAAAGTATAATGTGGTCAGATGACCTATTTTTATACTCCAAAGGTGAATGCTGGAAACAATGGAACAACTTAAAAAATAAAAACTAAGCAAGTGTTTTAATCTTTTATATTCAAGAAGATAATCACTGTTGTGTGTAAAATTAATTTCAATTTTAAAGACCACACAAATAACTGTTTACCTTCTAGCACCAATATGTTGAGAAACTTTATATACAGCAAAGATCATGTTGATAATACACTTGATTTTTATACATTTCAATTGGTGAAATAATTGTATTTTTCTAAATTTATCATTTATCCTTTGCCATCATTACACTACACTTGACATGAAAGCAATAATGAAAATTACACAAGATCTTTCTTAATTCTCCTTCTGTGTGTCATGTTCCTTCAGGATGTGAGCAATCATGGCTCTCCACAATTTCTTATCCTTTGTAGCTCTTAGTAAGGTTTGTTTTTTCATTCTCTAACAAACACTGTTCTGCCATACATTTAACAAGCTCATTAAGTAGGTTACTTGCTACTTTCCTGTCCCGCCTGCTGTCAGTATGTCCTGTGACTGTCACATTCTCCAGGCCCTCTTTCCTCATTATGTGTCCTAGAAATTTCAACTGGCTCTTTACAATTTGAAGCAGAAATGGGCTTTTCATTTCCATTTTACTTAAAACTTCCTTATTATTCCCATGTTCAGTCTTTGGTATTTTTCTATAGATCAACATTTCTGTTACTTCCTCATCTGTGAGACTGTCCAACATCCACTGCCATAGAGGATGACTGATATTACATAACAGTTTACTGTTCTTTTATTTGTTTATAAAGAGATTTTTCTTTTTCTTAATACTTTGATAACTATTGGAAGGCATTTTTCACTATTCCAATGTGGCTTCAGATTTCAGTGTCAATTTTCCATTCCCTGCTAGAACATTTCCGAAATATTTAAATTATAGTCCTTGCTTGATTTCGACATCTCTAATTCGTAGTTTGGATCTTGGGTTGTTCCTCTTGCTCTGATAACCATACATTCTTTTACAACTGATATTTCATCCTTTCTTCTTGTTTTCTTTTACTACAATCTGTAGTTCCAGCAGTTTCCTATCTCTATCTTCTATCAACCCAGTACCATATTCATATGTTATGCTGCTAAGATTATGTCCACCAATAATAAATCATGTTAGGACTTCCAGTTCTCTCAGGATTTCCTCACTATAAAAGTTCAATAAGTCCAGTGAGAAGAAACATCCTTGTTTTACACCCTTTTCTATTTTTGTGTATTTACTGGATTCATTTACTATTTATACGTTTGGTACTTTTGCTCCTAGTATAATTTCTAGATTGTTCTTAATATCCTTCAACTAGATTGTTCTTAATATCCTTCCCAAATGAAGATGAAGCTTACCTAGTAGTTCAGTTTTTTGTCATATCTTAATCAAAAACTTTTTCATTATCTATTTCCAATCTAATCCGATTCTGTACTCTATTCAAATTTAGATAAGTTTCATTATCTATACTGATAGTCCAATGAAAGCTTACATTCAGTTGTACCTGGCTTCTTAGGTAGAACAATGAAAATGGATATAGTAAGGTCATCCAGTATATAAACACTCTTGTATATTAAATTTATTATTTCTGTAATTTTGTCAATGCCAAAATTGTCTAAGACTCTCAGCATCTATTACAATCCCATTTGGTTTATGTTTTGTTCTTGTTCATCCTGGCCAGTGCTGATATTACCTTTAATATTTCAGGCCCTTCCATATTTTTGTTGATTGCCGGCTTCCATCCTTCATCATGGAAGACTTCTATGACATATGTTCCATCTTTAAAGTTTTTTTCTTTCTTTATTATCAGCATTCCTTTGTTTTGTTTTTTATTCATCTTTTGTCCTGATTTCTTTTATGCATATCTGCCTGATCTATGATAATTGTTTTTCTATTTTTGCACACTTTTCAGTGAGTTATTTCTCTTTTGTCTGCCTGTCTTTGTTTCTAATTTCTTATAAAGTCCTATATTTCATTTTGGCATTACTTGTGGTCTCATTTCCATTCTCATTTAGTTCATTATACTTACTTTTAACACTGTCAGTATACAACCCTTTTTAATTCAAAAGTCTGTCATATTGCAATTTAGTAGCTACTTTGCCCTTCTTTAATTTTCATAGTTTTACTTGGACATTACATATTGCTGGAAGATAGTCACTCTCACAGTTGGCACTTGGATATGTTTTACAGTGTACAATGTCTTCCTGAATATGCTATTGTGTTATGTAGTTGATCTATTTTTTAAAATTTTTCCTCTTGGGTTTTTTGAAATCAAGTGCTGGCTATTACTTGGTTTTTTGCACCATTAGACCAATTTTTCTTTCTGTTCATTACTGATTCCTAGTTTGAATTTGCCAACTATTTCACAATCTTAACCTTTCCATATTTTGGTATTCAGATCTATGATGATTGTAATTTCCTGCAATTTGTATTGAGACTTGGCATTGTCCACTGTGCACTAAAACTTTTCAATTAATTACATCACCTTAATAAATGTTAATAATTATCAAACACTCATCTTTTCAAATCAATCAAAAATCAATTGGAGGTAAATTACTTTCCAACTAAGCCTCTTTTCACAAGTCCATGTACTTAGGGAAGATCATAACATTAAAACCTAAGCTGCATTACAGACACAAATTTTATGTCTGAAATAAAATATTAATTTTTAATTATGTTAATTAAACATCAGCAATTAGGTATGTCTCATGCAAACAAGGGTTTTCCGAGTTAAACTATTTTTCACAGAGTTGAGAGAGACATGGAGAAGAAATTAGAGAGAGCGACTGGCTAGGGGCAGAGAGAGGGAGCGACTGGCTAGGGGCAGAGAGAGGGAGCGACTGGCTAGGGGCAGAGAGAGGGAGCGACTGGCTAGGGGCAGAGAGAGGGAGCGACTGGCTAGGGATTACAGAGAAAAAGGAGAGACTGGCTGGGGATTACAGAAGAGAAAGAGACTGGCTAGGGGCAGAAGGGAGGGCGACTGGCTAGGGATTAGAAAGAAAGGAGAGACTGGCTAGGGACTGGCTAGGGATTAAGAGAGAGAAAGAGACTGGCTAGGGATTACAGAGAAAGAGAGAGAGAGACTGGCTAGGGATTACAGAGAAAGAGAGAGAGAGACTGGCTAGGATTACAGAAAGAAAGAGAGAGGGAGAGAAAGGAGAGGATTATAGGGATTACAGAGAAAGAGAGAGAGACTGGCTAGGGATTACAGAGAAAGAGAGAGAGACTGGCTAGGGATTACAGAGAAAGAGAGAGAGACTGGCTAGGGATTAGAGAAAGAGAGAGAGACTGGCTAGGGATTAGAGAAAGAGAGAGAGACTGGCAAGGAATTAGAGTGAGAGAAGAAACTGAAGATTAGAGAGAGAGAGAAGAAACTAAAAGATTAGGAGAGAGAGAGAAGAAACTGGCAAGAGATTAGAGAGAGAGAGAAGAAACTGGCAAGAGATTAGAGAGAGAGAGAAGAAACTGGCAAGAGATTAGAGAGAGAGAGAAGAAACTGGCAAGAGATTAGAGAGAGAGAGAAGAAACTGGCAAGAGATTAGAGAGAGAGAGAAGAAACTGGCAAGAGATTAGAGAGAGAGAAGAAACTGGCAAGAGATTAGAGAGAGAAGAAACTGGCAAGAGATTAGAGAGAGAAGAAACTGGCAAGAGATTGGAGAGAGAAGAAACTGGCAAGAGATTAGAGAGAGAGAGAGAAGAAACTGGCAAGAGATTAGAGAGAGAGAAGAAACTGGCAAAGATTAGGAGAGAGAGAAGAAATGGGTAAGAGATCAGAGAGAGAGAGAAGAAACCAAGAGATTAGAGAGAGAGAGAAGAAACCAAGAGATTAGAGAGAGAAGAAAAAGAGATTAGAGAGAGAGAGAAGAAACTGGCAAGAGATTAGAGAGAGAGAGAAGAAACTGGCAAGAGATTAGAGAGAGAGAAGAAGAGGATTAGAGAGAGAAGAAAGAGATTAGGAGAGAGAGAGAAGAAACTGCAAGAGATTAGAGAGAGAGAGAAGAAACTGGCAAAGAGATTGAGAGAGAGAGAAGAAACTGGCAAGAGATTAGAGAGAGAGAGAAGAAACTGGCAAGAGATTAGAGAAAGAGAGAGAGACTGGCAAGAGATTAGAGAAAGAGAGAGAGACTGGCAAGAGATTAGAGAAAGAGAGAGAGACTGGCAAGAGATTAGAGACACAGAAATAGCGACACTGGCAAAAGAGGTAGTGACACAATGGAAAGGTTAGAAAGAGTCACTCCATAAGTCATCTGTACACCAATTCCAAAACCTAAATGATCTGGTAAAAAAAAAAAAAAAAGAAAAAGAATCTTTTTGGTTTGGAAATACGCTATATCTCAACAAAGATATTACAGTTATTTCACCACTTTTTTTTTTTTTTAAATAATATTTGCTCTCATCTTAATTTCAGTTGCTATTTATAACAATTCTTTGATGTAATGTTTTTGATTCTGTTTTTGGTGAAATTTAAAATAAAATAAACATGAATTTTTGGCAAATAAGAAAATAGATTTTTTATTTATGCTGAATGATGCACTCCAAAAAAAAAAAAAAATGCATTTTAAAAATAATAAAAACAATAAAAAATATGTACATAATTATGCCTTGGTGGGAATTTCCTACCCACCTCAAAGTTTATTGAGCATCTAATTCAAAATTCTTTTAAAAAAATGTTTTCTTAAATGATAGACAAAGAAAATATTCCCAGAGATACAACAAAAAAAATTTCATAGATATCAGTTTAAAATAGAAGAATAGAATGCAGAATTAAAACTTTTGAAGAGGAAAAATAAAGTAAGAAAAAAGGAGTATAAATGAAAGACTAGAAGAGGAAAAAAAAAAGGAAAGAAAAAGGCTAGTTTGTGAGAAATGTTATAAGTAGGGTAGCAAGGGAATGACAAAAAATGAAAGATGCAAATGGAAGTGGAGTAAATTAAAAAAAAAAAAAAATATGAAGACTACATTTGACATGGGTTCATTCAGACTAATTTCCTGTCTGTCTCCCCACTCTTTTAATCAAGGTCATCATTTCTTCAGGTTTGTTATATTCTCAATCTGGATGGATGTGTCTTCTCCTCTAAATGTCATTCTGCCCTAATTTGAGTTCTTGGAATTATCCTATTTACACCACATGCCTATAGAACTTCAATGAACTTGACTTGTGTCGTGAAATCATGACATTTAATCAAGTAAAACAATTACAGCAACTTATCAATTGTTTCGATTGTGCTTGAAAAAAATAATCTTCTGTATTTTCATATTAAAAAAAAAAAAATGACCCATGAGAGGGAGAGAGAAAACATTAATTTTAGAAGCATTCTTGCATAAAAACCCAAGCCTCACTAGAACTGATATTTGAATTAGCAAAAATAAGCAAAAGATGAAAGTTTTACACTAAATCCAACTCATGAAAGACATTTAAGTACAAAAATATGTATTTTTTTTTTTTTTATTTAAATTTATTCCTCCACCCACACAAGTGCCTTTACATATTGCATATATATCAAAGATCATGTTAGATATGTACAGAATGTAAATCAGAAATTTAAATCCTTCCTCTGAATGAATATCATGGAGAAAATCATTGTCTGATTCAATGCAAGACAAGCAGGAGCTTGATTAAAACCTCAAAGCTCTTCAAGAATTCTAAGCAGAATCAGGTCACTTTTCTCCCCATTGAGAGTTAACAAAACCATAGAGACATAATCAGATTAATATAAACACTTTTAAATCCACTTATAAGATTTAAAAATCAAAAACGCTGAACTTACATAAATGAGGTGCTCTAATCTATTTTTAAACTATTTGATAGAATTGTATTTTCAGAAACATTCAAATAAATTTTTGAAAGTGAGATCCATTAATTCTATATTGTGCATAATGAGTAAAATGTCTTCATAAAACATTAAAATTTTCAATGAAACACTGTCATATTACTATGACAAACCATAGTAATCTTGATAATGTCCCAAAAAGAATCTAACATATCCCACTGATAGTTTGTCCCCTACATGTTTGTGGATGGTTCAGAAACATAAAAAAATTTAGCTTTCTATATAGACATTTTCCAAGAGATACCTGGCATAATCTGGCATGAGCACATTCCTCATGTTATAATCTTGCAATGGACCAATAGATTTTGCAGCAATTGCACATGATCAGCTATGTCATCTGGATGCTCAAGCATCACATTCCCAGACAGGTGTTCATGAGAGAACTGGCTGAAGTCCAGCACTCATCTCAAAGCAAGAAGAAGTAAAACAAACCTCACATTATTGCTATCCCCAAGAAATGTAAAATATTGCCAAAAAAAAAAAAAAAAAAAAAAGTGAAAAAAAAATTATTTTCTGACTATACAGTGTGACATGAAATGTGTAGGCAATGGACTGCAACTTTTGAAACCCATGAAAAGGAATGTTGCAAAATATATGAGTACATAATGACTATTCTGATAATGTATCATTTACCTGCATATAGATTTGTTTTGTGTTCTGTTATTGGTCAAGAAAAAATACATGGATCTGGTGAATAAAGTTCAACACTTTAGAGAGAATATAGAAGAGCCTATCAAGAAAGAAAACAAAAAAAGGTAAATTACATCAAATTATCAGTGAATCAGCTTGTAAACAGTCAGAAAGAGAAACTATTGGCTAACAACAACATTTAGAACATTCTACTAAATTTCCACACAAATTGTTCGAATGAGCTCTTCATTATGGTACCTAGAGTTTTTGGATTTAAACGCAGCACTAGACTGGTGTCAAGATCTCATCAATTTACAGTTGAGTTGCCTAGAAGTAGCCATGAATTCTATGCTAACAATTTCTTCTCTTACACTTCTTGCTTGTGGAACTCCCTTCCAGCTCCATGCTTTCCCTAATTCTTCCATACCCTGTAATCCCTTGTGTTTTGGTTCCATTACTGCTTCACTTGTGGTGATTTCAATTAAAAAAAAATAATCCAAGTATGATATTTACAATGTAAGTAAAAGATAATCCATTCAGGAAAGAACAATGTGTGGATTTTCTTTAAATACAAATTATATGATTTAGTTGAAATTTCATAATATTCTTATGTGGGTTACAGAGTAGAGAGAAATAATGTACACCTTTTTCCTTTATATAATCCTTTCAGAAAACAAATTATAAAAATGCTTGATGTCTTATTCTGAAGTAAATTCAGTGCCATTTCAAAGAGTTCTGAACACCAGAGTAGAGTGAGGGGAAGTAGCTGGTTTTAACCTCTCACCCATCACTGAAATGTATTATTTTATGACATATTACCTAATTAATTAAAATAACCTAAAATAGCAAGCACCCAAAGAGTATACATGTCTGCCAACTCTATTGCCACTAAACATACTTCCAGGGACGTTAACTAAAAATACATGGATCCACCCAATATTGTTATCAATTAGTCTATCACTCTTCAACCAAATTTCATAAAAATTCATTAGCAACATTTTGAGATGTTGTGCAGTGAATATCAATAATTACTATAGGATATGAACTTTCTTGCGTCTACTGCTGAAAATGGACTAAGAATCAAAATTCTTCAAGTTATTAAGTATGTTCTTGAGTCATTGAAATTTACTAACAGTTACTATTTTAATGGGCTTATTATATTTAATTTTTCCCCATTTACCGTGTGTTGTGAAAGTAGACAGATTCTTGGAGATCATAGATGAAAAAAGAAGAAAAGATATGCACCATGTTGTCTTTATGAAGGTTGGAACATACCAATCAGGAAGTTTCATTCAAAAGGTGTCATTTGAACCAAAATCATGTCATAGAATGTCCCTCTCTGGCAATAAATGGACTTTCTTTATATTGAAATTTATGTACTTCAATTTTTTAAATTTCTGTATGATATTCATCTATTATAATTTTTGAACTCAATAAAGCCAATATCTGGGTTAAAATAATTATGAGGTCATTTACTAAAATAATTATGAGGTCAAACACTAAATTTGGAATCCACATTTTTTAAATGCTCAAATGTTTTACTTGTACTTTTTGTAATAGAAGCTAAAGACATTATGTGAGATTCAAGTATGAATTTCAAAGAAAATCGGTTAATTGAATGATTTACTATTACAAAAATATGTGACAAATACATAGCGATCCCTATATAACAAGTGTAGGACAAACCCATTCCAAGGAAAAAGCCATGGCAAAAAAAACCAAAAAGAAACTGATTGATTTGTGATCCTTTTTTTTTTTACCTTGTCTTATATTCTGAATATATATTCTGAAGCTTTTAGTGATACATCCAAAAATTAAAAAATAATGTCAGACAGCATTCTTTTTTTTTTAAAGGAAAGAATATTGGTAATAATTAATAGAATAAACATCTTGATTATCATATTAGTTTCCTTGCTTTGTAAAAAAAATTCCTTGTGGTAGTATAATGCTTACATTTTTAGATACCTAAGAATATTCAACTTTATGATATGAGGCCTAGTAAACACTTTTTCCTGGGATTAAACTTTGTTGTCACAAAAATGCTAAGCTTTAAAAAAATGTGTAAATATGGAACTAGGTAAAAAATTGATGGTTTATTATTAATCTAGTTTCCTATATATGTTTTAATTTCTATAAGATTATTTTTATTTTAGAGAAACAACTATAATAAAAAGAACTTGGAATGCAAAACCACTTTTTTGCTATCTAATATGTGGCTTTTGTCCTTCATTTAAGAGGCAGCTATTCTTTGATGTTATTTTGTTAATAAGCTGACACTATATGATCTCTGTCTTATAAGATTTTGGATTATAACCAAATTTTCTGAAGAACATTAAAAACATTTTCTGATAGTTCAAAGGTACAGGCAAATAGATGTCAGCTCTATTTTCAATTGGTCCCTTTGGTGAGCATTAGATCAATGACATTCTGAGATTTCTACTGAATCATAATTTGAAAGTTATGAATGTCTTTGGTCTCTAAATTCATAGACCTTTTGAATGGTCAATGGAATGATAGAACTGATGTTCTGAATCACAACACAAAGACCATGAAAAAAGCTGAGAGAGAAAGGTGCACCTAATATGGCTAGGATTATTGTGAAATAGAAATCAAAATCTCTTGTGACTGTCTCAGCCCACTTACCACACCAACTAGGCCTCAGCTACTACAGGCATGTTGACTTCACACCATGGAATTCTTATTTTGACTGTTTTTATTCTGTTTTATTCATTTCATCACTTTTTCTATTTGTAATTAGGAAGTTCTTTTGTCTCATACACATACCAGTCACCTCCAGGAACTTGGCTATTGCCTATATTGGAAGCAAGAGCAGATTTTTATGTTCCTTCACAATTGTGCATGGAGAACTAAAACAACAATGACTAAATTTGGTTATCCAAAATTCAATATGCTAAAAATAACAAAAAGAAAAAAAATTTCAGCGGTAGCTGATGAGATTTGAGGCGTTTACACATTGTTTAGACTGTTGTCCTCATCTTTATTGTCATATTCATGATGTTTCAGCCATTGTACTTACTCTCTAGTCTTCTTTGGATTATATATATTGGAATTTCAAACCGAACCTTTTATTTAAACAAGGACACATGGCCCAGTGGATAAAAGCATTGGCTAAAGTAATCCAGTATCTTGACCCAAAGAGTTGTTGTGAGTTCAATCCCTGGCCACAGCAGAGTTGAACAAAAACTTGGAGAGTTGAATTATTAAAGGGAAATAACTGAAATTGAGAATAGCATGTGGAACTAAAACAATCTATCTACCCCAGTGGATGAAATAAAGGGTTCGTTTCAAAACTCCAACGTATATCACCTGAAGAAGGCCGGAGAGTACAACAGACAAAATATTGTGAATATGACAATGATGACAACAATTCATCAGTATAAATAGCTATAATATCTCATCTCAAAAATATAGATAGACGTCAAGGTTTCAAGTGTTTACAATGTACAGGCTTAACAACAAATAAAATACTTTGTTTCAAGTAAAAACTTTCTACAAATTGAATTTTAGCTAAAAGGAAAACCTTTGTATTTGTCATTTAATTTTGAAAAGGATTTATATTTTTTATAAAATCCTATTTTTGAAATTACAAGTGATTAAAAATAAAAGTAATATCTTTAAATTTGTTAGTTTTTTTTTTGTTGGGGGGGGGGCTTCTTGCTCTTCAAACATTCACTAATAAAAAAAGAATCAATGCATAATGCCCATCAGCTAAAATGTGTTTATTTCAAATTTCATAAACGTCCTCAGACTTTACATATCATTGGCATTAACAATTTACCAAATCTCAGGTGGTTAGACACTTTTCTACTGCATTCTGTCTGGAAATCAATTTCATAATAAAGAATATCAAACAAAAAGTAAACAAAATACAGTTTAAGGAAATCGTATGGAGAAGCACTTTAATTAAGGTAATTGTTTCCTTTAATCACTGGAATAATGGCTGTATAGGTCATCATAATAGGTATAGGTCAGTATAGGTCATCATAACAGATACAGAAAAACAATTAAGAGGAATCGGTCACTGCATATTCCCAAGAATATGAGGAAAAAATACTGTTAAGAAGAAAAAACAATAAAAGAACAAGAATTAAGAAGACAGAAGATAACATTGCATTTACATTTTTAAAGATAAAAATGAACTGGAAAGAGACTGGAAGAAACTTCCACAAGCGAGAAGTGCAAGCCTATGTACCACAGAGGAAAGTTAATCAGAACAATTATCATGAAAGTATTTATAGAAAAGGCAGAGGGAAGCTACATTATAGTGGTGGGAGAATGACTAAAGCCAAGATGTCAGCACCAATAACATTGCAGATTCTTCTTCATATTTTATAAAGAATCTCTAAATATATAGCAGGAGCACCAGACCAGATATGGCAGCAATATTCAAAGCAAAGACAAATTGTAGACTTATAAATGTGTAAGATAGATTCTGGTGAAAAAAATTATCTAGCATGACACAAGGGACCAACTTTCCTAGCAACAGACCTAGTAATTGATTTAATATAATCTTTCCACTTCATTTCAGTGGAAAACCTTAGTTAGAGAAAGCACAATGAGTTACTCTTCTGAAGGTTAGTATGCTGATAGAAAGCAAAAAGGGTTCTGTCAGACAATTAAAGGAAACTAGAATGTTGATCATTTTTTAGATCAGCTGTCAATTGAACCACTCAGATTTAGACAGAAATAAATGATTGTGTCATCAGTATAGATTCTGAGTTGAGAACTGATGCCACCAAGAAAGTCATAGATGAAAATTAGGAACAATGTAGGTCTAAGAATAGAGCCTTATGGGATGCCCGCATTAATGCAAAAAATCTAGAAAAGTAGCCATTCAAGACAATTTTCATTTCGAGATTCGATAAGACCAAGTTCAAAAATTCGTCTAGAAATAACATAACCTTTCAACTTGTAAAGAAAACCAATATGCCAAACCCTGTCAAATGTTTTCAAGATATTCAAAGCAACAGAGCCTGAACTTCACCATGTTTTTATCTAAAGCTTGATATCAGTCATAACTGTTAACACACCAACAGTTGGCCTAGAGAAGCAAAAGCCATATTGTTTCTCTGAAAGAGCATGTGATGGGAGTTGCTTAACCAATTTATAGTTGATTAGAGACTCTAGTATTTTGTCAAAAGAGGTAGAAGGCTAATCTGCTGATAGAAAGATCAGATGGTTTGCCAGAGTTCTTAAAAACAGGAACTGTAGATGAGGATTTCAACAGGCAGGAAGCAGCAGTTTAGAGAGAATGCCACTGAAATAGTAATTTTAGGTTGGTGAAAAATTATACAGGCTGAAATGATGTGTGAATTCATAGTGCTAAATTAGCAATGGTCAAACTGTATACCATTTATCTAAGTAGTTCAACCTTACAAGACATCTCATAATAATCTGAATTAGTTTCTATATGTAAAGTTTAACACTGACCTCTTGAGAGAAAACAGCAGTGGACTTAGAATTTGGGAAAGTCAAAGAAAGATCATGTTAAATAAAATCGTACAAGCAGTTCCAAATAACGATATCCTAAAATAGTAATTGAAGATTAACATCTTAGAAAAGCCAACAAGCATTTTACCAACAATATCTAAGATACACTGAAATAACGTTTTTTTTTTTTCATGTAAACATCATCACTGTTTTTATTACATTTAATTGAATCAGTTCAATGGCTCATTCCTTCACTGGCAAGAGAGAATCAGGAATTAAACACTTTTGAAAAAAATAGCATACTCTCATAATAGAGATAAGAAAACAAAAAAGTATACAAAGAGTTCAATCCATGAGCCAACAAGGAATGAAAACAATATATTCTAATGTAGAGATATAATTATTTGAAAATATCTTCAGGATTACTGGATGTTAAGTGTGCTTGAAGAAATCCAAGCTGAAACACTGATACAAACAACAAATGTGAGGATGCTAGTAAAAATTAAACTAGTCAAAATGAATATAAATGCATTGGATGTACAAGGATTGAATAAATTGTCTTATGTAAATAATTTAGAACAAGATTTCCATCAGATTTATACTGAAATAACAAAATATGATGCCTTTAAACAATTATTCTAGGAATTACTCAGATTCCTTTGGGGCTAATAAAAGTTTGTCATCAACCTTTTCTCAGAATTAAGAATTCATTAATATATAAAGCTCAAAATTTATGAAGGTAAGTGCTGGAAACCCACCCCCAAATTATACAAATAAGACAAAATCTACAGTTGGTTAATTGTGCATGTGTTAATATTAGATAAAAACATGACATCAAATAAGTTGTTTTATCAGTGTTCCATCTCACTCATGTGTCTTATATCTTACTCAACTTATTAGTTCTTAATAGAGATAACTAATTTACATAGTCCACTTTAAAAATAATTCCTCTTATTCATTTCCATGCTAGTCTTTTGTGATATTTATAATTAATCAATTATTTTACTGATGGTTTTTATAATTGCTTACTTATTTAAAGCAAACCAATTATTTTGTCCTGAAAGTGGCAGCAGTTAGAGCACAGCACTTACAAAACATAAATTATTCAATTTGTTTTCTTTAATAATGGGGGCATTTCTTTTAGTTTATTTAAAGAAAAAAAAATTATCATTAAAAAGAAATGAGATGCTTTTTTTTTCCTGTTTTTATATTTTCTTTTAATACTGCTACTTTTTTCAGATGCTAAAACAATTCAAATAAGATAAGAGCAAAATATACATTTTTGTTTAAGATTCACTTTTGCAAAGCTATATATCCCACCATGTAGTTTGATCTGTTTTACCTGAATATGACCTTCACTTCTTTGAGAAATCCTTCAATGTTTTTATTTTATTTTTTTTGAATTACATTTTAAAGTGAAAGTAATACAAAGTGAATCTAAAATGGGAGTTCAATTTACAATATACAAATAAGCCAAAATTGGACCCTGATTTGTATCTGTTTTCATAACAGTAGACCTAGATTTACAACGTAAATAGAATGTTAAACTGGGTACTTTTTTGTGCTTGTCAATTTTGATCATTGCGCCTTATTTAATGTTACCTCTTTGGGCTTTAGTTCAAGGTAACACTGAAATCTTCTACTTGTTTTATATGAATCTTAAAAAACACATGGATCTGTTACATTGATAAAGGAACTTTTCATGGACAGTGAAAGTGACAAAGAAGAATTTTGTGGATTTACCCATGCAGATATTGGTGATGTGTATGACAGTGAGGCTGAAAGTGATTTCAACCAAAAAGGAGAAATTTTAACACAATCATAAGCATATGGTCACCTGTGGCTACCAGAGTTTTCCTATACTTCAGGAGCTACAGATATTGATCAAGAAGCTAGTGAGGTAGACATTTTTCATGTTTTTTTATCTAACAAAGTTATTTAATGGTAGTGAAAACTAACTGTATGCAAATGATATGAAAACAAAATTAGATGACACAGCAAAGTTCAACTTGCAAATCAGAGCTTGGAAAAATGTTTGCTTTGAAGAAATGAAAGCATTTTTGGCTTTGCTTTTGTTGATAGGATTGACAAAGCGACCTTTGTATTCAGCTTACTGGACAACAAACCCCTTTTACATCTGCGAGGCTTTCACAATGTAATGAGTAGGAATGGTTTTTCATCAATTCTATTGTATATATTTTAGTTTTTCTGTGTTTCTTCTCAAAATTTATAGATACAGTAAAAAAAAAAAAAAAAAAAATACATCTACATTTTTCTACATCCTTTCAGGCAAATACCCTGAAAATTTTATAACAATATCTCTAAAACCCTAACAGTTACAGTGCTAGTAGTATATCCACCATTCAAAAACTTATCACACCCAAAATTAATGTGGATCCAGAGGATACAACTTCAAGAGTGAGTGCAGAGTTATAAAGGTTAAAGGAGATTTGAATTTCTTTTCTTGACATCTGTCACTAAACTTAACTTTGGCATATGCTTTGATTTCTTTAAAGATAGAAGGTATTCAATTAAAAACTAAGAATTCTGATCATCTTCACACATGCATATATATATATATATATATATATATATATATATAAAAATGTAAGTCCTCTTATGACTCCTGAATGAAATAAAATTATAAATGATAAAGTTATAATTACAAATCAAAATGATAAAAAGCAATTTCCACACAACTGCTATAATTTTATAGCTGCGTGTTATATGGCAGGAAGTGTTATACTTAAACATTGCCATCATTCTAAGCACATAATACTGTAACACTGTATTCACAAGTGTTTATTTGCTTCAAGTTCAATGATTTTAAAACATTTTTTCTTTATTTTGGCAAAATTGCTTCCTTGATATTTTTTTTTATTTTCAACTATTCACTTTCAATTTTGAAATATTATATTTTACTTTCAGTCTCTGAAAGAATAAAAATAATTTAATATTTTTCTTCAAATATTTGCTACTTTTTATTTCAAATGAAAATTATCTATATAAAACTTTGTTTTTTTTTTCTTTTAGCTTCAATGTGCTTTTTATATAAGTTTATCCTATTTATTAAATTTTATTTTTTACATTTAAAAAAATTTTATTTTTCATTTCTGCAAAAATAGTCAACAACATTTTTTAAATCAAAGATCATCTAACATTTTTAAGAAATATTTTGTAGATATCTTTACAAATTTTTAACTTTATTTAAAATCATGGAATGCCCTCACCTTTTTTTCAGTTTAACTTTATTCAAATATATATTTTGCTTTCTTTCTTTTGCATATTTTTTAAAAACTACTTGCTTAGTTTTAAACACTTAAAAAATATTAATCTTTTATTTTTTTTCTTTTAATATTATTCCTTCCTACTTCTGCCTTTTCCTGCACTTCATTTTGATTAGTCTTTTTATTGTTTTCATTCTAATTTGAGAGGGAAATTATTTGTTTTCTTGACAATGGGCCAAGTGTTTCTGTGATTACACTCTCAATAACATGGTTGCTTTACAACTGAAGACAACAAATAATTGCCCAATGTCAACTCACCATAGTCAGTCATAATATACACATAATGAGGAAAAATAAAACAATGAAAATAGAAGACAATATTGACAAAAGATCAAAACACACAAAGAGGAGAAAAGATAGAGATAGAATTAGCACTTATGTTGTCTATCAGCCATTACTGATACAAAGTAATAAACATTAATTCTATTCGGAGAAAAACAGAATTTACACATTTCACTGTGTCTATTGAATGAAAAAAACAATTGTTTAAAAGAATTGAGAAAAAAAAAAAACAGAAACAAAACTGAACACCAATTTAAAATTTCACAATAAGATTTTTTTGTATGGTCTGCAAATTGTAGGATTTATAATTGCACCACATAAAAATCCATTAACTGTAGATTTCCATGGTGCCTAACAATGCTTTGAGGAATGATGGAATGGTAAACTATAGCAAAAATAAATAATAATAATAAATGACAAGATGCTGAAGACTTTTCAGCACAACTTGTTTCTCAAAATCTGACCAAATAACCAATTATTAGAACATATTTTGGAAGAGCTTCATATTCAGACTGAAAACATTTTAGTGCTCATTCATAAAATGATAAACTTTTGAATACAACTAATTGTTTCTTCTAATATAGACATGTATGATCTGGTATTATGAGAGGAATCAAAAGAATTTTAAATGAGGAAGTAATAAATAATAAAAAATTTTTTCACCCCCCCCACCCTCATTCTTTCCACTCCCACTCTTTACTTCCAGTGACACATTAAGAAATTTAAGTTCTTGTGTTGTCTCTAATTATTTTGCTGAGTTAACCACCTGGTAAGACCTTGGCAGTCAAAACTGCAGTAGCATTCCAGTCAGTATTTTAATATTTTTATATATATATATATATATATATATAAGAAAACTTTTTTCAACTTTACACCTAGAGGCTGTAGCCCAACATATCCTACCATTTTGGAATTAGGCTAACTCTATGAGTAAATTAAAAACATTCTGGGCTGGACCCATTAGGATTCCTAATTTTTCATTACTGCGATTTTTTTTTGGCAATTTTTTTTTTATGTGATCTTTTATTGTTGCCTATAACATCTACTCCTCCCTATTTATTGTGATGATGGCCAAATCAAGAGTCCTCCACAGGAACTAGCTTAAATGCTGCCTGACAGGGTGCCTTTTAAGCTCATATATATATATATATATATATATATATATATATATAATATATGTGTGTGTGTGTGTGTGCGCGTATATGTATGTATAGCTGGCCACTCATATTCAAGGATACCTGTCTAGCCAATTCCGATTGCAGATGCTTGCTTTATTCAACACCCACAGAGCCCTCCTGTGGTTTATACTGCAACTATGCTGAGCAGACCTTAGTTACAGTTTCTGGGAAAGAGTGTGTTATCTAGTGTGATCAACAGTTTGAACAAGGCCAGCATGCCTGAGCCCTCAGCCACGATGACTTTGTGCTAGCACAGCTATTGATGCCCTTGCCCCACCTACGGTTCTGTCTACCCAATTTCACTCATGGCAATGCAATTATTTGACATTGTTAATTAAAAAAAAAAAAAAATCTAATGAATCCAGTCTGTTAACAAACAAAATTGTTCTGGTTCATTTTTCATGAATATCATCTCTCATTTAAGCATAAAAATGCAGTCTATATTCATATTTTGTCTCAGCTTATCACTTCAATCTATTAATGCATTTCTCTTACAGGAAAGTTAAATAACAATACCATATTTTCTTCAGAGTCGAACATTAACGGACATCTGTTATCATGTCAATAATGTAAGGCAGACTGATATAAATTACAGAGTTAATTTTCATCTCACTTGAGAAATATCACATCACAATGCCTGAAAAATAAAACTCACAAATATTTGAGGCTCATTTTGTTGATGTCTTATCAAAAAGCATTCATTTAGCAGGTGGTGCCTTGAAGGGATGTTTAAGACCCTTTCTTTTTCAAATGTCAAATTTTCCTTTCCCCTCATGCAATTGCTGAAAGATCTTGAAAATTTTGGAGGGAAAATATCTGCAAATTCTAACATTAATCTTGCTCACTCAGAAAAATGAATCATTCTCAGAGAATTAATAGCAAAAGTTAGTACCAAAAAATTATAAAGACCAGAATTCTGTTCAAAGATCCTTGATGTGACATA
Organism: Acanthosepion pharaonis; assembly: GCA_903632075.3. Taxonomy (NCBI): domain Eukaryota; kingdom Metazoa; phylum Mollusca; class Cephalopoda; order Sepiida; family Sepiidae; genus Acanthosepion; species Acanthosepion pharaonis. The sequence continues at coordinate 1,844,563 of CAHIKZ030000320.1, forward strand.
CTTGAAGAAATGCAAAGAATATATTAGCTGAAATATAGTTATTAAAACAATAAAGATAAAGATGCTAGTATAAATAATTCATAGTCAAATATAAATATTTTTATAATTAAGAGGCCCTAACTAAATTACCCACTAAAATTAATCATTTTTTTTTTTTTTAAATTTTATATAGCTTCATTCAACCACAACACAGTGTACATACGTTTCTTAAATATTTTTTTTAGGCAAGGTAATGTGTGAATATTAGAGAGAAAAAAAACACAAAACGTTTTACGTAATGAGCTATGAATGACAAACATTTTAAAAACTATTTAATTAAAATTACAACTAAATAAAGTCTACCATTATTTACTAAGTGCACACTGAAACTCTAAAGCTCTTAAAATTCCTTGATAAAAAAAAAAAAGATTCCGTAAAATATTCAAACATGAAATTAATAATTTTGCTTTCAATTTTTGAGATGAAGAATTGTCAGTATACTTATTTAAACTATTGTTCTCATCTTAATTATGTCATTGGTTTCAACCAAGTACATGCTGGCCATCTTCAGGTGTCTATTCTTTTGGCTGATATAAGATACATGTTGGTCATGTTTGTTTGTGATGTCATTACTTTGCAGAATCTTGAAACTGTTTGTTTTAATAGGTGAAAAGCTAAATATAAAAATTCACTAATTTCAAAAATGAAGAAAAAGAAAAGGCATCTGATTTTAATCAGAATTTGACATCACAGGGAAATCAAATGCTACAAAATAGTATTATACAATAATAATATATATATATATATATATATATAAAAAGAAGAAAAAGAAAAAAGAAGAAAAAAAAAGAGAATTTATGAAATAAAAACAAACATGGCCAATATAACACTTAATAATTATGCTAGGACTTAATTTTGTTGAACCCAGAGTGTCATATTTCAGAAAGAAAGTTTAAAACAACTTAACAAGGAAGGTACTAATTCCAAACATTACCTAACTTAGCCTTAATTTATGACCTGAAATTCAAAACAAGACATTACAATTTTCATTAGGGTCTGAGAAAATTCAAGGAGACATTTTTGCAATTCAAGGAGTTTTTTGATAAGATAAATTACATAATTTTAAATTCTACTTCATCTATTTATAGCTTGATGAAAAATATGATTAGCCTTCATTTTCAAAAATTTTGTGTAAGACATTTCTTGTCAAAAAATAAATATCTTCCCTATTATCTTTTTCAACTGTTATATTTAAATTGTTATAGTTTAAATGTATGGTTAAAGGATGTTTGTTTTAAGAATTCTTCCAATAGAATCTCAAAGGAAAGACCCATATTTGGGACAGTGAAGTGAATGCATCTAATGATATAGCTCAAAGTTGCTCAGTTTTACATGAAATTAATATTCATGTAGAAAAATGCTGTGAAAATGCTGAAAGTAATGACTACACTACTCTTAATTTGATTGGCATAAACCATTAATTGATCCATGAAAAGCACTTTTGACAGCAGTGTGCTTTGGGGGAATTTAGGAAGCATTACTCAGGCAGATATATAAATAGCTAGTTATGACCATGTATGCACACAGAGAGATTATAAAATGAATAAAGATATTTAAGCTTTGAAGACTTTCTAAGCTACATAGGTTAAAGGAAAATCTAACAGTCATTATGGCAAAAAATGAAGAAAGCTAAGAAAATAAACTTCATAAATCCATTTGTATAAACTAAAAGCAGTGATTTCATACATCCAAGGAACACTTTTTTAAAAAATTAAACAGTCCCTCCAATTCCCAATTTTTTTTTCTGTACAAATTGTGCACTAAATCATTTAGGATAAATTTTTTATATAGTTGGTTATAATTACTGACCAATTAAAACTAATCTTACCAAATGTATTACCTACCTCAAGAAATAAAACAATTGTTAATTAATAGGATTCCAACAAAGAAATTATAAAAATTCTGTTTTCAGTATAACTCACATACACTTATGTAATAACTGATTCTTGAACAATGTCCCATCAAAATTATTTAATCATTTTCAATGAGGGCATTCAAATTTGGTGAAGTAAGTAAAACAAATAAGAAGTTACACCAGACTTGAACAGCAACCAATTTAATGATCTAGTTGCAGGTTAAAGTTCTTAAAGCAATTATTTTATTGGTTTATATATTTAGATTTTATAAACGGAAGATGAAAATATTAAGTTGTCAATGATTGTAATTACATGCCTATTCATATAACATGAGTGTGTAATTAATAATAAAATTAATTTGTAATATTTTCATTAATTAACAATGTCAAATAATTGCATTGCCAATTAGAAAATTCCTAAAATTTAGTTTGAAAATTGCTATGGGAATGATTCTGTTATATTTAAAAATGTTCAATGTATTTTTCAGAAAATCATTTCCAAAAAATTCAGACAATATTTCAAGCTTATGGCTATAACACTTTGCATGGAAAGAGTAGGGAAATCTGTGTGTGTGTTCATATATATATATATATATATATATATATATAAAAACACACAGAGTTGTTGGAAAATCCAAATGAAATGTTTTCATTCCTCATCAATTTTAAGGAAAGCATCTTCAAGGATATTTTTCTTTCTAACCAGGATTGCAATACTCTAATATTTTGTACATTTAGGGAGGGAGACATGTACACAATTATTTAGTGAACTTAACTGAATCTACCAAAAGGTAACAGCAACCCTGTTATATTTAATGTAAACGTGGGTCGTATGTGGCACAATGTCGGTTTAGCATGGGTTCCTGTGAGCCCGTAGGCTCAGCCAAAAATATTCCCTTTGAATCTATATAAATGGGTTAATGGCCTGTCTACCTCCCCAGACGAAACTTTACTCTTCGGCAAAGCCTCGTCCAGGTTTCTCTCTGCCGAAGCAGAGAGTTTGACAGCAATGAACGGTTTGGCAACCCTGTATTTCATGAGAATTCAACTCATTATATTTCAAATTTTCTGCAAAACTAACTTGCTAACTCTTTTGCCAAGAGGAAAGATGATTATGTTATAGTAATCTTTCAAGTGGAAGGGCCAGAATACCTAAAAAAATCAACATTTGAAATACTGATTTTATGAGAGCTTGTATACTGATCACTTGTACCAATATGTTTGTAGCATACAGACTTTCTATATTCATAGTAGCTAATGACATCTGAATGCATATGCATAAATTTCTATATTCCAAACATGATTTGTGTATAGTAGATGGGTGAAACAAAAAAATGTCCAAATATTCAATCCTTAGCAGTGAGGTGAGTAATTAATTTCAATTCTGCAAATTCTGTTTGCCATGCAAATTCTCAGGTCAATTATAAAAAATTACAGCAAGTGTATGAGGAAAATATGTGTACTTATTTAAAAATACCCACATCTTTATCTAATAATACACAAATTTTATTTGATTGCAGAAAAAGCATAGGATGAAATGTAAACTCTTAACTAATTTTTTAAAGAACATTAAACCAAAAAAGGGTCAAATCAAAATAATAAATGCAGTTAAGCAGATTTTTTTTCCATAATAGTTTTTTTTTTTTTTAATAAAGAAGAACAATAAAAATCCAAGTTTCTACTTTTTCAATATAATGTCCAAAATGGCCACCACATCCTTTAAAATGCTTGGTACTCATTTATTACCTATCCTAAATAAGATTTCTCAGTGATTTTTAGTAGCATTAAATACAGTTGATAATATACCAGAAGTTTGCTACAATCCGACTATGAGAAAGCTGTGATTTTCAAGATAGCATACAAGATGGCTATCATCCAAATCTTTAAAAAGGCTCATTATTTGGCCATTATTTAACACTTTTCAATAGGTTCCTGTTGTATCAGGTATATTTAACAATGTACTGAAAGTATACCATTAGAAACTCATTATCTTTATGATGACATCTAAGATGGCTGCCAACCAAATTCTTGAAATGCACATTATTCATTTATCTTTCATCCTAGATAAGGTCTTTCAACCTATTTATGGTATCATATGTGCTTTCTAACATATAAAAGATTTACCAGTCTAATCAATAGAAAGTAGCAAATTTAAAGTTGGAATCTAAAATGTTGACAAAATCCACAAAATGACCATTATTTATTCATTGTAGACAATAATTTTGGTGTCTTATCCTATGTTTTAATGATGCATGAATTCAATTAGCATGTTAAAATGATTGTAAATGTGTAATATACATTACTGAAAATAAATTATATCTGCACCAATTAAAAATATTTCTAGTTTCAAATTTTAAGTCCAGTGGTATCACTGTGAAACAAGCAAAGTCAAAGCTGATATGATGATAGTTTTAAGGGCACTGGATATAGATGGAAGTTGTTTGAAGAGATACTGATTGGTTGTCCATGTTGTTTCCAAGAGCATGATCATCAATAGCTGTATTTATGCTGTCAAAGAATTAGGCTGGCAGCAGTCAGACAGTAGCAGACCTTTTATTATAGTATTTAAATATACTTGATACTACAAAATATCAATCAAAAAATTCATCTGTGATGAATAATGAATGAGTAATGAGCTTTTTTTAAGGATTTGGCTGACAGTCATCTTGTAAAATCGTAGCATTTTGGGAGTTAGATTGTTGCAAATTTTTGATGTAGTATTAAGCACACTAAATAAAAAACATTGAGAAATCTCATTTAGGATAAAAACCAAGCACAAAGTCTAACTAAGCAAGTTTGTATAACAGATAGCTTATATAAGAATGAATTTGGTTATCATAAAAATGCTAGTTTTATGTCCCAACAAATTCAAGGAGATTTATCAAGTTCCTTCCATAACAGAAGGAGAAAAAAGGACAGAGGCAGATTTTGCTGTCAATAAAATAATGCATGTCAGCATAAACTTAGAACAACTAGTTTTGCTTATAACATGTGACAATTATAATTTGCCAGATCTTTCCAATAAAGAAACGGCCATGAGAGGAGACAAAGTTTTCAGAATATACTTATATTTATGTGTGCACATGTATGCATGTATGTATACATGCATACATTTGGATGTATATGTATATGTGTGACATGTAAGCAGATGTACTTGTATAACAGACACACATAGATTTACATGTCGATATATGGTCTTTCTATTTTGACCACAGCAGTATGATTTGACAAGTGAACAGTACTGATTCCAAGCATTTGAAGGCTCTCACCTGACAGGTGGATGGCGCTTTATGTCTACTGTGAAAAGTATGTCAAGATAAATGGCCAGTGGTCACACACAACAGTCCTACACTGGTTAGTCATCATACATAAGTGTGAATTGTGTTCAAACAAACTGATAAATCCAATGTGGAGAATAGGCAGCAAAAATAATGGCAGTGGTGTGACTGCAGTGGACAGCTGTAAAACTGCCTGGTTTGATCTGGAAAGATCTGCTATTATCTTAGTCGATTTGGCCTTTATGGCCAGAGGTTATCCTGACTTTGTAGTAGAGTGTTGAGGCAGGAAGTAGTGACCAGCAATCCAAAAAAGCAGTACAAGTGGTCAGTTGCAGGTAAGTATCAGAATTATCTACCTTATTTAAACCAAGTAGTTGACTTTGTGATGCATATAAGAGAGAAAGCCAAAGGAACCCATACTTTCCAAAAGAACAGGGCTGACAATGGAGATTTTTATGTTTGGCAAGGGCAAGTAGAACATTTCAGGATTTTTTTTTTTTTTAAATTTAAACTTTTATGGATTATAGACATTGAAATTGACTTCAAGAAATTTGCTAAGACAGGTTTAAATCTGTCTTTTTCAAAACTACAGATTACAATTCTTAATAATTTAGATATTTCAATCTACTTTTCCCCAATAAAGTTACTCAGGTCATCTGATCTAAGACCAGGTGAAACCAGTCACTATAAAAATAAGAAAAATACAATGAAAAATGGAAGAATTTACAAAGTCTAAGAGTAAATGTAGAGACTTCTAAAAATCTCAATAAAAAGTTTAAACATTGTTATTTTATATATTTTTGCTATATATTTCTTAACTTATTTTTACAAAAAAAAAAAAAATTCTTCAAGGATAAAAAGAAAAAAATTAAAAGAAAAGTCCAACTGAGAAAAAGAAATTAACTTCTACAAGAATAAACTGAATTTTTCTATTTAGAATGTGTGATAGATTTGTAAAATGTTTTTTTTTTTAATTTGAATGTTTCAATTAACTAGAATGACAAATTTTAAGGTTGAGAGGGTGGTAAATAAAAACTTCATCCTCACAGATATTTCATCTGTCTTTGGGCTGAACTTCTAATATTGATTAAGTAATGATGTTCAATGGACCATAAAGTAGAAAAGGCAATAAAGAGACAGTTGCCTGAAGTATGATATCTTTTAATATATGCATATATATATATATATATATATATATATATATATAACACTGTATTCAAACTTCCTAATTCCTTCTCTAATCATGGCAATCTTAGTAAACATCCCTTTTATTGCACATACACAAGATGAGGTGTATCCAGAAGAAAAAGATTACATAAATTTATTCCAAAAGAAACACAAAACTTTTATAGGAAAAAGAGTGAGGCTAGGAAAGAAAGTATCCATTTAAGATAGAATCTATTTAAATCCCATTATTTTGCTATTTTAATCTTTCCATGGTTTTAAAGCTAAGAAAGCTCTGGTTAAAGGCATGTAATAATAGGAAATAAAAATCTGCAGCAATGAGGGTTGATTACCAAAGAAATGAATATTTGTAAAAGGCAAAAGCTTTGTATTTTAGAGGAACTTTTTCTATATTTTAGAATAGGTACATCTTGCTGCGATGTCCAGCTTATGTTAATTAGCATACAGTTACTGCTTAAAAATGACATTTTAATGAGCACAAAAAGAATGGAAATTACATTTGAAATCATTGAGTATTGTCATTAAAATGTATGAAAAATAAACTTGACTGGGTGAAACAATAATAAGGAAAAGATAGGAAGTAAAAATTTTAAAATAAAACAAGAATGAGAAAATATAAACAGAAAGGAAGGAAAGCAAAGGATCTATAATGAGAAAAGGGAAAAGTATTAGAAAACAAAGATTCAATAAAAAGACAAAACAGAAATAAAAAAGAAAAAAAAAGAAAAAAAAAGAAAAAAAAGAAAAAAAGGAGAATGAAGCAGAGAGAGGTTTAAAAATAACAGGGTAACAAAAATGACAAGGGAGAGGCATCCAAAAATAGAAAAAAAAAAAAAAAAAGAAACAAGAGGTATCCCCAAAATTAAAAAAAATAAATGAAGGGAGAGGGAGTTAGAGAAAGATGGGTATAATAAGTGATTGTTAGAAAAGAAAATGAGTGGAAAGAACCAGCAAAAAGCCAAAAGTAGAAAAAAAACAGCAATAAATAAAATGAATGGGGAGAACAAATCAAAAGAGGAAATAAGTGTCAAAAAAGAAAAAAAAAGAAAAAACAAATGGCATAAATGAGAAAAGAGAATTAGCAGAAAAAATGAAGAAGAATTCATGGAAGAAAAAACAGCTAAAAGTTTGTGTGATACAAGAAAGAAAGGAAAAAATGTTGAGGGAAAGTGAAATCTTGATTATGAGAGAAATGAAGATGAGAAATCAAGCAAGCAGAAAATCTAGTTTGAAGAATTATAGAATAGTGAGTTGGCTCAAATCTCTATAAAGAACCTCAGCAGAATTTAACAGCTGCATTGTCTTGTTTTATATTTCATTTTATTTCTTTTGTAAATTTTAAGAACACATTATTTTGTATTTTCCAATAAGCAATAATAATGGAAATCTGGAAAAAAAAAAAAAAAAAAAAACAGCACACAAAAAAAATTAACAAAAAAATTATATTGAAAAAAAAATTCTCTAAAATTAGAAATAAGAAGACTTTATTTGGTGTTTTGAATTGAAATTAATGCTTGGCTGAATTTTTCTGATGACTACAAAACCTTGTTATCTAGTCTGAATGTAACAAAATCATTTGGCAAAACAAAAACAGTTTTCAATTAAAGGTGTGTGGTTTCCTCTTTCAAGAAAAAACAGCAAATAAATGATTGTATTCAAAAATGAGAGTGAATGTTAAAAAGAAAAGTAGAAAACAAACAAGATCTTCCTTTTCTATATACAATCATTAAAGAAGAATTCACTTTACAGTCGATATATTTCTAACCCCCCAATGCCTACCTGCAAGCACCTTGAAACATAATCTGATAACTGGCCCAAAAGACAAGGAGGCCAAAAACATTCTTGATTGGCCAACTCAACAAACAGTTTCCATCAAAGAAGAAAACAAGAAACTAGGATTTTCTGTTTAGGAACAGTTTGCTTTCATTCTAAGAATTAAAGATAAATTTATTTTCAATAAGGAGAGCATTTGTATGTTTTTGTACATATTTATGTGTCACTGAACTATAGATGCAGGGTTAGCAAACTGGAATTGATTCATGCTTTATAGTTCAAATGCTGCAGAAACAAAACTGAACCTCATCAACTCAAAATAAAAAATTTTTTTAAATTTTTTTATTGTAATGTTGACAAAAATTCAACAAAATACATTTATGATATTACCAAGAAAACTATAAATGATATGTATGTATTTAAATTTGAAACTCACCGTTTAAAAAATAAAAATGTGTGTGTGTGTATAATCAATAAAAATGTGTATGTGTGTAATCAAGAGTATGATATAAGAAAAGACACAAAAGTGAGTTAAGCGACCAATATATAGGCAGACAATGAGTCAGCTACCTGTAGACAGGCAGACAAAGCTATATGAGACAGTAAGTTACATGCAAATAAATAGCATGCAAGCTATGCACAGTCTGAGAGGTCTACCAAGGAATTTCAAAATTGAACAAGACAGAAAGTAAGAAAACAAAAAGAGAGAATTATATAAACAAGAAATAGAGTCTTTATAATTTTTTTAAATATTAAAAAAGTAAAATGTACAGTAAAAGAAAGGAAAAGAGAAGATAAAAAGAATGAAAGAGAAACCCTGTACATGCTTTAGAAGCCTGAGCAGATGTTTTGCCATGTAAACAAGATAAACACATTCTCAACATTGTTGTACATTATTTCCATTTGTGATGCAATTTAAAAATTTTGTCTTATTTTTTCTTCATCTCTAAATGCATGAATGTATATCCTGATTTCCTTAATCACTTTATGTGTCCCACACCCTGAAATAAGAGGAGAGTGGAAAGCAAAGATAGAAGATATTTACAGACATTCAATAAAAAAAAAATAAAAAAAAAAATAAAAAAAAATTAAAGTTGAAGGTGTCTGAATACATATATTAACATTTTAAACATTCTTTATAGGAATGTGCAGGAATCAAGAGACATTATGGATATATCCAAAAACATGTTGCAAATTTTAAGCTGAGGACAGATGTTCAAACACTTCTCAAGTCATTAAAGCATGTGCCAGGTGAATGAGTGCAGAGTTGCTATTTTGAAGGAATCAGCAATTGTTAAAAAAAAAAAAAAAATTATTAACTGATATCATCCTCGAAAATGAGCTTATCATTTTTTATTTTTTTTAATGCCAGATCTACCATTATATCCTTGCCATAAGGAAATAAAACTTTCTATTTAGGTATGAACTGCTGACACATGCAACAAAGAAATGCTACAAAATATTTAGAAAAAAATTGTTACTCCTTTTCTTATGTATATTGTTATTTTATATATTTATTAATCAAGTGATACTAACATCTACGTAAACATTATTTCCATGTAGATTTATATAAGCAATAAATATATAAAATAATAGAGTTCAGCAGTAGAGATTCTGATCAAATTGACAGATATGAGTCAGGATGTTGATACCTTTGTTATTGTTTTGCATTTGGTTACAGATTTTTTACATACACTCAAATTATAGTAATGAAATTTTATTTTTTCTTATACTTTCTAGCATGATTTAATTACAAACCAAGAATAATACATTTAAATTGCCACTTTACAAAAGAGTACATTTGAAACTTAATGTTTGAATTAATATAAAAGAGCAACAATCTCTCAAATTCCATTTATTACATGTATTATTATTATTATTATTATTATTATTATACTGTATATAAAATTTACAGCTGTATATCTTCAAACAATAAATTGCAGCTGCTCTGTAAGAAAGATTTTTTATGACAAATTTTTTAAAGAATTTAATTCTGTATTTATTGTAAATAATGGGTTTTAAAAGTTTATAAAAGATGTAAGAAACAAAGCATTTCTTTATAGTGTCAAAACCATTTTCACAGTTTAAATATACACTATTATACAAAAGTTATATGTTTATAAGATTCAAATTTTAAAAACTGTGGCTGTAGATATGTAATATGCACTTTAAATTTTATTTCTTAGTTTCTTTAATTAAATATCAAAGTTTTGGAATGGTGATGATATTTAACATTTCAAGAATTGATACACTTGAATCAAAGATTATTTTGAACGCAATCATTTGGCACCAGTAGGATGAAGAAGTTTGTCTTACAAAACTTATAATCAAATAAAACCAACCACAAATAATATGAATAGAGCCAGGTTTGCATATTAAAAATAATTGAATCCTTAAAAGAAAGCTGATGTATATTAACTGAAATAATGGACAATGCAAAAAAATTGTACTGCAGTTCTAATTCAGAGCTAGGACAAAACCATGTCCATACCCAAATCCTCATTACAATATCACTTCATTCATACAAATTTGCCTAATTATTTATTTGTATTTTCTTTCTTAAAGTTGAAAACATTAACATGAGGAGAAATATTTTTATAGTGTTAATCAAAACACCACAACAGTATTTTCATTGTTATTTTGAATAATTTTACAGAAGTTGACAGGTTAGCCTACTAAGCACTTCTACCTACAAGAATAACCATTTTCAAACGGCTCAAGACACGCTGACTGCAAAATAACTGATTTGCTTCTCAGACAAACCAATTATTAACATTTCAGAACCTATCTAACAATGGTTTTTATGTTACAAACATCAGGTCATTCATATTTTTCTCAAAAAAAAAAAAAAAAAATTCTACATCAACAAGTTAATAATTTTCAGTTTGTAATTCATTAATTTATTTAATGGAAATGTAAGATATGATTTTAGTTATAGGATCAACATCAGCTACCAAATATTACAAAAACAATATCCTTTATATGAATATTTTCCCCATTCATTTAAATAAAAGGTATGAACAGCAACAACTTTGTTACTTACTCTTAATGCCCCAAATATACATATCCCTTACAAGATAAACAAAAAATATATAGATTAAAATAAGGTTAGTTTCCAATCATTTGCATTTATTTTATGAATGAAAATGCAAGAGTATTGATGTTCACCAGCGCTTTTGCACTTAAATCATAAATAAATCTTGTATGATTAACCATGTGTTTGTTTTTTCATTTTCCTTTAATCATCATAGATTAACAACACCTTCAAGATGAAATAAGAATGAAAATCTGTTTATGGAATCTTAACAGATTGCAAATAAATTTTCAGTAAAGTGTAGCATTCATTTAATTAAGGCGGCTTTTTTTCTTTTCTTTTTTTTCTTTTTTTTTTTACACATACTTTCAAAGTCTTAAAAATGCCCTTAAAAACTTAATCCTAAAAAAATTAAAAATCTGGAAAAAAAAAAAAAAAAAAAAAAAACTTCCAGAAAAACTGAAAATAACTTTTGAAACAAACCTTGCCAAAAATCAGACTTTACTTTGGAATGTCTTAAGATATGAAGTCTTTTCATGGAAATTTTTAATGAAAATAAAAAAATAATGAGGTTCTTAATGTGGAATTGCTTAAGTTTTTCATTATTTGTTTCTTTGACTTAAAATTAAAGTTTTAACTTTAACTTGAATCTTGTACTTGAAATTCAAGTGATCTACTTTTATGTTAATATTCTTTAGATTTCAACTTCTGAGATAAACTACAGAGAAGTTTTAATAATTTAGTATTTGCTCCTTGATCTGAAAGGAGTCTAGAGCCTTGTTCAGCAATCTTCCTAGAGATGTGTCTCAATAAATGTGCTCAGCCTCCTATGCTATGAACAGGTTAATAAGAGTGGATAGGTTTGCCTATCACCTGGCCCATACTCCCTTACAGGTTTATTGAATAGAAGTAGAGGTTTATCTCTGGTTTCCCATTTAGAATGTGGCTTATGGGTCCCTTTCTTCTATGACCATTTAAACATTTTGATGATCTGACTGATCAGTGGCTTTGACTTTTCTTCATTTTGAGAGTACCGGTTTGACAGTTCTCTGGGTAGCATCACAACTCGTAGTAAAGAGCCCAAACTCTTTGGTAATGCTTAGAGAGGCTACTCTGGTCAATAGTTGTATAATATTGGAGTATTTGCAGTGCCATGTCATACCTGGATAGATGTCCATACATCTACTTCTGGTAGGTAACCCTAAGCCATTATGCTTTCATCTTAGCCATCTTCCAGCTGCTCTGTATTGCCATGGACGATGGACAGTGATAATTATCTTGGCCTTTTTCTCCTTAAAAATCAAAATAGTCTTGACAGTAAACAAAAAAGAATCGCCTAACCCCAGTCAACCTTCCTTTCTTCAATATTCATGGTATTTGTACCAATTTCTGTAGTGTAGAATTTTTTTTTCTTGATACATTATCCTGATATCTTCACACTTTGTGAAACTATTACTACTAATGAATTCTTTGTTCCAGGCTATCTTCCTCTTTGCCAAAAAGATTTTAGGATACATATGCATGGCCTTGGTGTTTACATTGGGGTAAATCTTCCAATTTTTCTTTATTGCTCACCTTCTCAGAACTGTCACATATCTGACAGTCTAGAAATGGCTCTCTCAATAAATTCATTTGCAAACATTTTTGTGTTTGATGATTTTAATGCTCATCATGTCAAGTGATATAATCATTCTAATGTTACTGATGTTGGCAGTATTCAAACTTTCAATTTTTTCATTTCTCAGTCAAATAGTGGATTTCTCTACTTATTTCTGATCAACATGCTTCTTTAATTGATTTTATTCCTTACCTCCTCTCCTGCATCTTGTTGAGCATCACAACTGTCTTCTTGGTAATTCAGTTCACACTGTAGTATCTGTTGATATTTATTTTGAGTTGTCTATTAGACTGTTTCTCCTATTCATAAGACTTTTTTCTGTCCTTAGCAGCCACTGAGGTTTCTTCTTGGGTAAAGACTGAAATAAATACTTTTGTGTCTTCTTACAAATATCAGGTAAATTTTCTCCCTGGCTCATACTGGCCTGTTCAGCTGCATTAGCCCACAGAAATCACTTTTTCTGGCTGTACCAACACGATTGTCACAATTGCAGCAGACTTCTTTGTGTCTTGTTATAATAATTGTAAACATGTCCTCAATGAGGACAAGTCTTTGTTCACTGACAGAAAGAGGCACTGTATAGCATCTAACAAGTTTGGTTCTTGTGACTATTAACAGCTGTGTAACATTTACCTCACTAAATTCTTTCTAGAATTGTTCCCCCTGCCACTGCATTTTTTTTTGAGGTCACAAAAAACATGAGCACCTACTGTTTTAAAATTTTTATAATTTTCTTTGTATACTAATAAAAGAATGGATGAGTGATATTATATAATGTATTAAGTTTTGCATGCATATTTTGACATTGAAAAAAATAAAAAACAAAAAAAATAAAAAACAAAAAACAAACATATTAAAAATTTAACATACTTTATTACCTGTTGTAGAGATCTGGGGTGCAATAAGAAGCAAAATGGCTAAGAAGGCTTTCATTTTGTCAAAAATGTGACATGCTTCTACATGTTTACATACAAGTAGATACCAACATTTATTCCTTTCCTTGGCTAGCATATTTATTTATCTCATTGACAAATAAAGTTATTTTGTCATTTATAAATGAAAAGCTATTAGATACATCCACAGGGCCAGTAGCTTCCATAAAATTAGTCAACCATGGATGATAGTAGTCGCTCAGCACCTAATGGCCATCATCGTTATCATCTCCCAACCACTTCACCATCAATATCTGCCTGAATAAAGCCTTTAAAATTATCATCAGAGTCCGAATCAAAGAAAAACTCCTGAATAAAGGCTTCATTGGATGTTGATACAGCCATTTTTGTATAAAAAATAAAATTAACGTGGATTTAATTGATGTTACACCTTGTGTAGTTCATAGAAGAATTCAAAATGGCATTGGAAAACAGTTTAGCCTCATTCCAAAGCAGTAGTGGGCTATTTCCAGCTTAAAATACCAGAAATAACAGTTGACAAGTGCTTATTTATAGCAACTGTCTCAAGGCGACAGAATGTGCCTACAGGGAGAGAATTCTATGGTAAAGGTTAAATAAGAGTAAATATTTTATCCCTTTTCTCTTCATTCAATTTGTGCTGTTTACATCTTTTGCTAATAAAGCAGAATCTTTTGCTTGTAAATTCTCTTCCAATTCTACTTCCGGCTTTTCTGAAGTATCTTTGTTTGACTTTCCAATTAGTTCTTTGTGATATGCCTATAACTCCATCCAGAGTTTCTGCTATCATCTCTAAACTAGATTATGTGGACTTGATGACATCCCTGCAATAGTTCTTAAGCAATGTGCTCCTAAAATGGCTCCTGTTCTCATCTAAAGTCCACAATAAATGCCTTAATGCTTCTTGGTTTCTTGCTTGTTGGAAATCCTCTTCTATAGTTTCAGTCTTTAAGAACTCAGAACCACCTGATCCTTCTAACCACCAATCTCTTAGCTAACATTGAGTAAAGTGATTTGGCTAATGTTTTCCACTGACATGTAAAGTTAACTTAAAAAACAAGAAAACATGAAAAAAAAAATTATATAAGCAAAAAAAAAAAAATAAATAAATATAAAAAGAAGAAAAAAGAGAAATAAAACCCAGCAAAAAAAAAGTTATTGGTTCACATTAACAAGTAGCAATGATACTACAAATTTCATGAATATAAAATTTAATGGCTGTGCATTCAATCTATTTTCTCAAATCTCATTTTGTAGACAAGATGCAAATACCAAGTTTGGTGAAAGAAGATGTGTAAGGCAAATAAAGCCACAAGGAGGCTCGATGATGGTTGATGAACAGAGCTTAATGTAGAAAGGCCCAGCTATATATTATAGAAAAACATGTGAAAGCTTGATTGCACTTAATAATTAACGGAATTAGCTGTGAAAAAAGAACTAAGAAAATTAGTTTTGTTTTAATAAGTTAAAGAGTTCTTAGAGATAACATTGTTTAAGTGAATAAAACCCTATACCCTACCATTACACATTCCAAGTTAGGCAAAAATGGTAAGAAGCAATAAAAGAGTTCCTTTGCTGAAAACCAAAAAAAAATCTAAATACCATCGAGAGTAAATTGTTTATATAAAGTTGTATCCAACAGATTATCCTTAGGAAGAATAATTTCGGAGGACGTGATTAGTTGGGGGTGGGTTTCAACAAAAATAATCAATGGACCATTTGATTGTAGTCTAATAAAAGTAGTTTTTGAGAAGCAGGTTATCAGAATTTACTTTAGTGGTTATCTGGCAATATGCTTTCCAGAACAAAGGAGATTCTTAAAAAATGGAAATTAATGGAAAAAGTCATATTAGTACTTCATTGCAGGCAGGGTGAATTCCTTGTGTGCGTGTGTGTGCCCACATTGGACATACTTTGAGGTGTTCTGCTAAGGCTACTACAAAGAAGTGATATGTGGGAGATGTGACAGACACAAGAAAAACAGATTGTAATAGCAGCTATAAGAACAAACCAGTAAAAACTATAACTTTTAAAAAAGTGGGAGAAAAAGCAAGCACACACAAGTATTCTGTCATCATCCTCATGGTTTTAAACAATTCAAATTTCAGACTATTGTATATTACTGTCAAGCATTAGAATTGGGAAAAGGAAGACCCTAGTTTGAAACACCTATGTAACCAACTTCTAAAATACACTTTTCGTTAAAAGCTTGTTAATGCATTCTAGTCTTCATTATTCCTGGATTTTGATTAATCTTGAGAATTTGTCAAGTTTATTTCTATGTGATATGTGACTGCCATGAGCTTGTAATATTTCAACCTTGATCTTGGGACTTCTTCAGATCTAAAGACAATGTAGGTAAAGTATCTTGTGTAAGACATTCTTAGACAATAGACCATGACAACTGACCAACACTTCCTGCAATAGTCCTACATCTATACCAGAAATAAAAGGCAAAGCAGAAACATACACATCAAACCACCATATCTCTATGTGGGTATAGTATTACATTTGGTATTGTGAGTAGTTCTCAACTCTAAGGTTACTATGAAAAGACAGTGTGTGGTGTTACATTTAGTAACCAAAACATCAAGCCTGTCCTGGTATAGCATTACCTTATGTCAAAGCATAATATTAACTAGTATTTGAAAATTAATGAACATGATTGTGTAGAGTTTCAGTTTTTGTGTTTGAAATAGGAAAAACGAGAAACATTTCCAACCAATGAAATTTGAATTAAAAAGCCATAAAAATAAAACCAATGTAACAACTGAAACAGAAAACAACAAATATATAAAAATTTGAGCATTCACTTGACTCCAAATTTATGATATAAATAACAGAAGCATGCCAAGATTTTGACAGATATATACATTTTACGAGATTTTAAAATTAAAATCTTAGAACAAAGATGAGAATAGTGAAATAATTTTATAAGGAAACTAAAAAGTTCATTGAATATTATAGTCTTTTTTGCAGCAGCATCAGCAGCATGGCATCTTGTAAGGGATTTTAATTTTAAATTTAGCATTTGAGAGCTCAGTAGGATTTTCATCTGCAAAGATGAGGCTAAAAGAACATTGTTTTGCAGAAAGCTTAATAAATTATCAGCAAAAAATGAATCAAACTAAACAGAAACTTGTAAAAAAAAAAAAAAAAGACAGCCCATTTGTCTCAATTGCCATGACATCTCTCACAAGATAAATTTATCAGATTTCTTTCATTTTTTTTCTCCAGACAAAATCTCTTAAACGAAACATTAACTGATATTTACCAGAAATTTAAGTGAAAATCTTATAAAAACATGTGTTAAAGCTGTGAAGAAGAAATTACTATTTTTTTTTTTTTTAAATATAAAAGAAGCAGTCGGTGCAAGCAGAAAATACCATGGAAGAAAGAAATACATCATTAAATTGATTGTTCATATAAACAAAATAAATTTTCATCTTTTTCATTTACTGTTACTACACTTACATTAAATAATAATTTTACATCATTAACCATATTATTTGGCTAACTTTTATTTCATGCCTACTTATAGTGTACATAATACTTAAGACACATTCCCAAAACATTTATTCTGTTACAAGTATCTTAAAAATCCATTAACTACAAGGATGCTTCGTGGAATTTACACAGAATCAACTATGACTTGATATTGCCAAGTACCAAATAACTGACAAAATCATTAAGAGTAAAATTTTTATATTGTTATCAAAAGAAATTCTAGATAAAATAATTCCAGGTTTTTAACCAACATACTGAGTACAACAATAATGGAGAACAAATTCTAATATAAAGAAAAACAAAGACATTCAACTTAAAAATAAAAAAATTCAATATCCAGATATAAAACGAAAAATTGTACACATGTTCAGCTTAAAAAAAAAGTCAAAGTTATTCAATAAAAGTAGCTCCAGTGTTAAGAATGGATATAATGTCAAGGCTTTAATCAATACTGATGCAACTCTCTGACAAACAATATGGCTTCCGTTTTGCCAGATCTACCACTGATGCGCTAATGGCCATCACTGAATATGTATATCAAGCTCTTGATCATAATGGTGAAGATCAAGCTGTGGCTCTAGATATATCAAAGGCATTTGACAGGGTTTAGCATACTGGACTTCTACGTAAGCTCCAGAACTACGGTATTACTGAACATGTGTTTGATTTAATCCAATCATTCCTATCAAATCATAAAATGAAGATCATTTTGAATGGGCTCACTTCCAGATCCTTTCACACAAGGGTTCTACCCTGTCTCTGATCTTCCTGATGTCATCAGTTCCAAGTAGGCATTTATGCTGATGACACTACCATTTACTCTTGTCTCAATAGCAAATCCATCTGCTCTTGGAAAGGACCTCTAATCAGTGATTAACTGGGGTAGGAAATGGCTCAGAAATTTTAATGCCTCCAAAACTAAGCTGTTCTCATTTAACCACCATAGAGAAACTTTCCTGCTCACCATCAGAATGGCTGATGCTAGACTCATGGAAAGCAACACACTGCACCTTCTTAGCCTTACATTTTCAACTGACTTGAAGTGAAATGCCTACATCAAATCAATAGCTGCATCTACTGCAAGGAAAGTTGGGTCACTGTGTCATGCCAGGTTTTTCTTGTCAGAGTCCATCTTGCACATTTAATAATCTACTGTCATCTTATTAGTAGCTCCTGCAACTAATCTCAAAGTTTTTGACGAAATCCAAAGAAGGATCTGCTATATAATTGATCCCGACTTGTCATCTCAACTTCAGTCACTGTCTCACCAATGTAACATGACTTCCCTGTCTTTTCTACAAACATTTTCATGGCTACTGATCTGACAAGCTTTTTTTCCCCTGGTGCCTGGACTACATGTGCTTAAGCATGCTACTAGATTAGCACCTAGGTCCCACCCTTTTATTGTTGAATTAGATAAATGAAACCATCAATTCTACACCCCAAATTTTTTTTCTCACACTTCCCGCCTGTGGAACTCCCTTCTGCTTCCTTGCTTCTCTGATGACTACAATCCTCAAACATTTAAATGCAATGTCAATCGCCATCTTCTATCTTCTTGAACCCCATCCAGCTTTTGTCCTTTCCTTGGTCCCCCTCTATACCAAGTCTCTCTCACTTTCACTCTGTAACCCCCTTCTGTACTAGTGTCATTCCTGCCTTGCTTGGGGTGAAATGATTAAAAAAAAAAAATGAATTGCAGCATCAGGAGCAACTGCATAGTTGGATCAGGTGTGTTATCATTCTTGTTAGACAACACCTCAATAATGATAGCCTTCAACAAGTCCTTGGTCTGAGTGGTCTGCTGGTTGGGTCTCTTCTCAACAATACCTGGATTTAGTTATCCAGGTAATTCAAATCAGGAGAGTTATGAGGCTACACGTTGTAGGTGACCTGAACATAAAAATTCTCAACCAGCGACCCTTGGGTCATATGGACCATATGAGAGAGAGAGTCCTGCTGACACATGTACAGCCATATAACTCAATCCAAGTCTTCACCCCCAAAGTAGACAGAGGTGGCATTGATCCTGAATCCAAGCTGAAAGGCAGCAGCATACATTGTTCATGAACCACAGAATCAAAATAGATATTGTGAATTTATGCATCACCATTAATAACTTTGTGGGATTTGCATAAATCTGCCTGTTATTCCTCCTATTCACCTGGTCATCTGAAAGAAGCTTGATATCTTAAGTACAAACAACTAGTGTCATAAGTATGGTGGGTCTTTTCATTTCCTGTCTCATATTGAAAAAACATTATATTAATGCTTTCAATACATTTAAAAAAGTAATGAGGTTCTTAAGATTTGGACTATGCTACATAACTTTACATTGAATCATCATCAATTTACTGTGCACTAAAGGTATGTTCTCAAACATTATATATATTATAAAAAACAACACAAGGCAACTGTATAATTGGTTATTATAAATGTGTATGGTGACAGGAGTGGTAAACATCAACTAAATCTCAAACCATATAACAAGCTACAGATTTCATGGGAGGAATGTTATATATATATATGAACTTTGTTCAACAACATATCAACATTTTATTTCACTATTTGCTGCCATCTTTCAAGCAATTTCATAATTCCATCTTATGAGATCTTTCTTGACCCAAACAAACTGCTGTAGGTATCTTTTGCAGTTTTTCAGAGAACAGATTTGTTTTTATTGTTAAAATATGTAATGATTGCAATAAATGATAATTCAAAAGTGCAATAGCTAGTGCATATGGCAGAAGAGTAAAAATGCTTGTTATCCTCAAGAAATATTATACCTTTTCTATTAAGTAATACTAAATTCATGCTTTTTATCAATCATAATCTTCAGTTAGTCTAACTGGAAGTACTGCTTGTTCACATCAATCATTTGATTTTCTAGAATGAATTCATAAAAGCACCTTCTAATCCCATCATAAACAGCATTCCATTCTTTAAATGGGGATCAGGTTTTGATATAGTTATTAAGGATTCATTTAACTTTACTGAAAATCTTATTTACCGTATTGTTGTAAGGTATCCACTTTTCTTCACCTGTCACAAATTTAAGTAGCAAGCAGAAAGTATAAAAAAATTGCTCAAAGTTTGTTGATACCAAAATGAATATTTTGAAGCACTTTATCTATTGGCCAGATGCTTATACTCTCAGATAAAAAAAGAAAGAATTTTTTTATGCATCTTCAGGAAGAGTTCAATACTTTATCCTTATGAAAAGTGGATTTCATGGGTTAGGCTAAGTAGACAAACATTGGTTACTCTAAGGATAGTTTTGTTTGGCATTATCTACACTTACCCCTTTTATAGTAGTTTGAAATTATGTCTATGATTATATGGCAGATTAACACCTCAAGAAAATGAGCACTTCTGATGAAATCTATAATAAACAAAAAACTATTGTCTGATAGTATTAGTATGGCATACATTAACTCATCTATATATATTAAGTAAAAACATGATCAAAGACAAGATGAAATTTATCCAGTCACATAACAAACATCTATCTATATCATACTAAAACTAATTGTCTGTGTGTGTTCCCAAGATACAGCTTAAATGATTCATAATGCCCCAACCAATTAAGGATCAGACTGAACCCCTGCTGAGTGCAGTGCTGGTTTTCTGTTTTACCAGCATTTTTAATAGGAAATTCAATATTTGTTTTCAATGCACATTATTATATCAATCCAAACACTTGCATATATTTATCCAACTATTTTGTGTGTGAAAAATAATAAACATTCATAACGCATTATAACAACATTAAATAAATTTAAATATGCATAGCATATACTTATACAATTCACTAGAACATTAGAACTTTTTATAAATGACCTAAAAGGTGAAGAGGATATGACTTGATGGTAAATAAATAGATGCATGCTGATTTGCTGTCATTGCATATTATGAAATAAATGCAAGTAATAAAAAAGTATGTATAATAAAAAATATACTCATTATTATGAAAATGACTACATTTGTTTAAAGCTATTACTCACACAATGTTTTAACTATGAAGCCCAGTAGAACAATAAACCTTTTTTCTGTATTTAGTATTCATTTTGTATTCAAAGTACATTTTATGGAATAAATTTCTCTTTTAAAGTAAAACATATCTATTAAAATTGTAAAATAATTTATTTTTATACTTTAAATCAGGATATATTTGTATTAAGGTGTTTTTGATGCTTCTCATTCATTTTCCAAATGGAAAAAATTATACTAATAATTAATATAACTAATAATTAAAAAAAAAACTTATTTTGAAAAAGACTACACCTGTTTTAAGCTATTACTAAAAGATTTTTTCATGCAATGTGTTAACTATGAAGCCCAGTGGAAGAATAAACCTTCTTTTACTATTTTTAATATAAATTAAAATATGTAATTAATAATAAATAAATTTTGTATCATGAAATGCTTTTAAAAGAAACTCAACAGGTTTATGGATGGTCTAGTCTTAATTTAAAAGAATGCAAGTAGGAATTATTTTGAAATAATATATGGATTTAATATTTTTATGGTTATTTAGAAAACTTCATTTATGAAATTTAATATGACATCAATTGTACCAATTAAAAAAAAAAAGGAAAGATTCATACTGTAGTGGATAAATGCAGACCTATAGCCATTTAATGCATATCCCAAAACATTTTCACTAGTATATACATGGCAAACTATGAATGCAAAACAAACTTAACATATATTCATTCATCTCTATATACATTATATGTGACAACTCTATACAACCTGGGTGTGTGGGTAGCATAAAATGATGTGGAAAGTGAAATCAGCATGCTGAGTTCAAATTCTGACAAAGTATGTCTCATTCACTTCACACTAATATGCTTGGAAAAAGCATGAATCCCTATTACCCTAGCTGGAGATTAAATAGCAGAGACTGTGCTCTCTTGCCTTGGGTGATGACCCATTTAGGAGAAGGAAACATAAAATTAAAACCCCGACTTCCTTGTAGGTAATCTCGGATGAACAAAAGATATAAGGCGTAAACCTTACACAAATCTGGAGTAAAATCCCTAAGGCAGATGAATGGCATACTGAATCATCATTTGGCAACTCCTGAAGCTGTACTGGTACCAAACCATATTGGTTTATTTTAGACTATGGACAATACAGGTGGGCAGCCAAAGATCTCTAGTTTCTATCCAGACCTCTAGTGCCCTGTGCTACACTATCATATCAGATAAATGGATGGCAATACCACATACAGTCCAATAAATATTGTCAGTCCATTGTAACTATGCATGTTTATGTTCCTCACAAAATTCTAAGAAAGAGAGCTATTTGAAAGACAAAATTTCTCAATTTCCCACTGTCCACAATTTTAGTTACAATACTTAAGAGAATCTAGTTTCAAAATGGTGCTCACTTAAAAAGTAACTGAAAAATTAAAATCTGGTACAAATTTTCTGATGAATGTCACAAAATAAAATGAAATATATCACATGATGAGGGACAAGAATAATGAATAAAAAATAATAGATGACTGATGTCAATGCAGTGTAGCAATACAAAAATATGGCCATTGTACACTGGTTTGGTTTTTGTTTTACAGCATATCAACCTCAATGGGTCATTTAATGCAGACAACTTTTTCTTTTTTCCTGGTAATATTTTTGTTTTGTCAAAAATCTATTTCTGTTAATATTTTTTCCTCAAAAATGTATAGCTGGTAATATTATTTTTCAAAAACGTATAGCTGGCAACATTATTTTTTCAAAAACGTACAGCTGGCAACATTATTTTTTCAAAAACGTACAGCTGGCAACATTATTTTTTCAAAAACGTATTAGAAGTCTTGCTGTTGGACATAGTTTATCATCTTACCCTGGACGTGGATGTAGTTTATCGTCATACCCAGGACGCCATTGTACACTGGAAGAGGAAACAGAAGTTATGCATAATTTCAATGAAGTCTTATGAATGGTACTTATTTCTTCAACCAAATGTCATATATTCATCAGAAAAAAATTGCAGTTTGATTTATTGGTATGTTAAGTGTTTCATTAGTGTGAAGCATTTTTTCATGCTTCTAAAGTGGACACTGTCCAGAAATTCTAAAAAAACAATTTTATTTTTTAATTTCCCCCACCAAAAAAAAAACTTTAAAGTATTTTCTATTATAGTTGTAAATTTTCTTTTTTTTTTTAACTGACTTAAAATAAAAACCTGAAAAATTGACATCCAGTAATTATGAAAACAGTACAAAAGTCAATATAAATTAACAAAAAGTTAATTTATAGCTGCACTTTTTGCAATCAATACATCAACAATGGCACAATTTGTCACCAAGTTTGCTAATTTAGAGATTATAAGATTGAGGGATTTTTTTTTCATACATCCATTATAAGCAGTTTCAGCTTCTGTAGACTGTAATATTGATATGTGTACTCTGATGACATTCATTCATTCATTCCTCATATTTTCTACCAGATTATGATCTAGAGACAAGGCAAACCATTTCATTAAAGAAGAAAAGTGAAGTGCAAAACAGTTGTCATTGGAGAATACCAACTTGCATTGTTCTGTTAAATGAAAAAATTTTTCCTTTTTCCTCTATTGGTCACTTTGGAATCAAGCATCACTTGGTACTGTTCCATTAACAATAACTAGACAGCATAGGTCACAGCCTTTAAAGTCACTCCAGACCATAATTCCTTCACTAACAAATATACAAGAAATCTTTTCAGTGTTTCTTATCATAGATCATAACAAAAAGGATTGTCAAAGTTTTTATCTATCCAGATTATATTCTGCAAATCAGGGTGCTCTTTGAAGATAATCTCTGCCCACTGGCATTTAGCTTCTTTGTGGCATTTATGCAAATACAGTTTCAGCTTAGCTTGTGCCAGTACTACATGAGAGTTACTGGCCATTGGCCAAGATACTGGCAATGGAAAATATTTGCCACATCTGGTTTATTGCTTGTGCAGTTTTCTGAAAAGTTTTTGATTTTTTAATTTAATCCACTCTGAAATCTTATTTTTTGGCCAGCTCATTTCCATGCTCACCAGAAACATGAGAAAATTTCAGAAAATTGAGAATCACAGTGGTAGACCAAGATATCCATCAATTTTGTAAAAGGCAGCTTTGCAACATCAAAGTGAATTTTCTAATGCAGGCAAGGAACCTTCCAGCATTTACAGAGTGCTCTTCAGTATTACAATTACAGAAAAGCATCAAATTCACAAGTGTTTTTATAATTGCTGGACAGTAAGAAAATGAGCTTTAATTACAAAATGAAACTCACCTAACTATTAATCAAAGAAAATATTTTAGAAGTATATCTGCAGTTCACTTACAGATACACTACAATCTTCTAAGCATGAAACACTTAATTAAAAAAAAGAAATTGATAATTTTTTCATTGTTCTTAATTTCTAATTTTAATTTTTAAAGAAACTTGAATATAATTTTATCCATATTTTAGAACCTGTATCCTCACCATTTTGGACCAGGTTAAACTGTCAATCTTTCGCACTGTAAATGCTACAAAGTGTACACACACACAATCTAATATATAATTTTAAAAAATGCATTACAAAATTACTTTGTGCCATTATGTATTTTTATAAGCAAACATTAACTACCAAATCTTTATTAAGACTAAAATTAAGTTAGATTTCTACAACTTTCATACAATATTTCTATTTACCTAAAAAAAAAAAAATGTCAACAAGTAATCATTATACACTAAGCATTATTTTATAGTGAAGGCAATCAAGGGAGATAATATTTTTCTAGTTGCTTCCCTTACATCAAGTTCATTAATTTTGCATACTTTTTTGTAATTCTTTACCCCACTCGAATGAGTGGAGTAAATTAAGAATAAAATGAAAATATCTTTTCATCACAAAATTAAAAATAAATAAATAATAATGAAATATATAAATTTTATTATAATTGCACTTTTAAAAATTGTGAAGATGAGGTGAGATACAAAATAAAAAAAAGGGAAAGTCCTAAAACATTTTTAGACATACAAATGGTATGCAAATTAAACAGGAATTATTTTTTCTGCCATTTAAGTCTTAACTTGAAAATATAATACAGTTCAACATTACATGTTTAAAGGATTACTGCTATTGAATGTTATCAAATTTTATATTTTGGGTGAAATTTCAGTGTCAATATATTAGACAATTCCTAATCAAGCTTGCTATGTTCTATGTTTCTGTTTTTAATTGAACCTTTTAAAATGTTTTACTACTGTCTATATTCTGAAAAACAAGAAATACTTTGCAAAGCATGATTATTAATCAATAAACAGACTAATCAACATCTTCAAATATTTATGAAATGTCAAGTATATCAGAATAAGGCACAATCAGTGAAATTCAGGTTAAGAGTTATAAAGCTCCACCTCCAGTTGGTTGGTACTCAACTAAGTACTTCAGTCAATAAAAATTGAAACCGTATATAATTGTATGTGTCCTGAAGCTCAAGTGGACTTGGACCCTCAAGTGGTGACTGGTGATGAACTACAAGTGTCTTTGAAATAGACTTGTTAGTCATCTGATAAGTAAAAAAAACCCTCCTTCAAAAATGAAGAGTAGGTAGACAAAAATAATAGGAGATAACAGGTAATAATTAGCATAAAAACTAGAATGTAAGTATGAAGTCTGAATTCATTAAGGTACATTTAAAAATTAAGACAAGTGTGTGTTTTATCTTTAAAGATGAACGGTAAGCAATATTCAAATTTTTGTTATTATTATTTAAGATTAGAACTAAATGCCCAAAAGAAGGTATATGAAGCAGTAACAAAACCACTTCTGAAGCAAGAAAGTAACAACTTTCTTTCAAAGCTCTGCTTTTCTCCAATTTATCTTTGTAAACCAAATATGAAGCAAGGCTGGATTTTGCTCACTTACAAAAAACTTTTTAAAACTATGTTTAAGACCAGGAACACTTGTTCTTAGGCTCTTTCAATTTCAGTTTGAATATATTGATCTCTCTATAGAAAGAGATCATAGAAATGCTATCTTGATATAAGTTGCACATCTTATTTAGATTGATGACAATATAGTCATTTAAATAGGCCAAAGCATTAAAGTGAAAACAAAATAAAATAGCTAATAAAATTTAAAAATACAAACTCTATAATCGACCAAAATAATAACCATAAAGATTTTATGAAGTCTTAACAAATAAAAACAAATTCAAAGACTGCATGTGTTATGCTTTTTTTTCAACTATTTAGCAAACAGTTGAACAAGTGAGGAAGTAATAACTCGTAATTGGCATGATTTAATATGGAAAAGTAGACAGGTTAAATATTACAACTCAAAATGATAATTAAAAAAAGGTCAAACTTTTGCAAGAAAAAGTTATTACTATGAATACTAATTCAATATAAACATATACCCTGGAGAGAGAGAGAGAGGAAAGTAGATTGGGTAGCAAAATGTGTGACCTATTTGTTAAAACAAAAAAAAACAAAAAAAACTAACAAACAAAAAACCAACTTTCAAGCTGTTTGTTTTCGAGTGAGTCAATCCCAAAAATTTCATTGATACACATGGCTCGGGTGTAAGGGACATAGTGATTGGTAAGGAGAATGGTTTTATTTACACGTCTACACTCTCCTCCCTTCCACCAATGTAAGCAAACGGAAAGTATAAGAGACCATCAAAACCAGATGTGAAAATTTATTTTGTTATTCACTATGAAAACAGCTGTAGCTTTTATTGTTTATTAAGCTGCTTGCACATGTGCAAACCAAATGCAGAACATGGGGAAAGCTAAGAATGGACTGACTAACCTTCCCATCTGCCTCCACCTCATTTCCCCACCCCACCTCCAAATGTTTTTGGACAGGTTGAAAGTGTGTGTAGGGGGAGGGAGAGAAAGAGAGAGAAGCAAGTACTTGATAAGCATTGTGAACACCAAACATAACACCATAGACATGATATGTTGACTGTAGAGTTTCAGATCAATTCAAGTCAAGTAACAATACCTACCCTTCCTAGCACTAGACTTGAACTGTCCTGTCCAAACCCAAAGCAATTGCTGCTGTTTAGGTTGATAAATGATAGCATCCACACATGCATGCACTTGTCTCTAACAAAAATTAGAGGAAAATAACATTTGATGGAGGTTAAAAGAGGAGAAAGCAGAGTCAGCTTCAGTCAGCATGGGGGAGTGGGAGAAAGTGCAGGATGTGAGGAGGAGGAAAAGAAAGGACAAGTGGGGGTGGGTTGGCTCACAGATAAAATATCAAACATGGGCAGAGTAAAAGAAAAAAATTTCACTGAAAATTTTAATGTAGACATTTTCTGTTAAATTTTTCCATCTAGATAGATTCAAATATATGACGCCCCCTCAAAATCATTATTTTTATTATAATTCTATCTTACTCTTTAAAAACACCCACTTTTCAGCCAAACTGCTTTTTTCTTGGCTGAAGAAGGAAGAATATTTGGCAGCCAATATATAAATTCAAGACTAAAAAATCAGCCATAAAACTACCATATTGAAAATTTATTCAACAAATCAGTGACAATGGATTAAAGAAACAGGATACATTATAGAGTTGATTTTTATTGATACTTTGCAAGAAGGTAATGGGATTTTACATCAAAAAGCAGGTATTTATTTCCAGTCAGTATTGGCAGTGATAAAATATGACATGGCTCCAACAAATGGCTGTAAATGTCAATATTATACATAATTTTGAAAATGCAATTTTTTGTTTATTTATGTCTCTGGTGTTCAGCTGTAATGTTTTATTACTTTAGACGAATTGTACACTTAACCAACTGTGATCACAAATTGTATTAAGGATTAATTTAATACATTTATTCAGAACTTGTATTATGCACTGTTCATATAATTTTATCAAATTTTTAACACTATTTTTTAAAACACAAGGTAATACATGCAACATTGTCATTATGAACATTAAGAAATGTATGGTTTTAAAATTTACTTCTTAGCATTTGGTTGGGGAAATATGTAAAGAATCTTTTATATATTGTCCACATTGATTTCTTTTTAGTAGGTTTATCTACAAATGTTCAGTCTAAGTATTTGAAAGAGTAGCATAATTAGCATGCTGGATTTACAACAATGAGTAAAAGTTTAAACCTCACAGAGTGCTTTAGAAATTCTTGGCTCTGTTCAGAAATGAACTATTGGTTATGCCGTGCAAAATGCATTCTCATCTATTATCTAAATTTCAGAGGTGAAGTATACATAATTTGATGAATCATTTAAACCTTTGTTTCAATCACAAGGTTTCAACCAGTCAGTTCTACCTTCCACAGATGTATTTCCCATTTAGTAATCACCTATTTTGTTATTATTATTTTAATTATCACAAAATAAAGCCAACTAACCAATAGTTAGAAAAGCAGTTTTAGCACAATCAAATTTTAATCATTTGAAAGTGATGAAGATGACATTCATCTACAACTGAAAAATATCTAATTTCCTTCTAGTTCAGCACACTGCCAAATTTCTTACAAGTGAAAACTTCCCAGAAAGAAGATAAGGGAGTCTAGCGATCATAACGGTATTTATTATCTACTTTTCATTGCCAACATCTCACCTCCCAATAGCTTAACAATACCACAAAGTAATTCACTTCAAGGTTATACAGTGTGTGACAGAAATACTTACCAAATAATGGTAAGACAGTGGCAATAATTTCTTCATCTCACTTAATGTCTCACCATTATGTGGGAGGTGTTTCTAATGCACTTTGTATTTTGCTGAAGACAGACAATGCTCACTGTTTTAACTGCTAAATAAAAGCTGAACTCCATGCTGATTGTCCAATAAGACTTGCTCTTGGATTACTTTTCTATTTAATAGGATAAATAATTAAGTCTTTACTTACCACCAAAGTCTACAATTTGGGCACCTTTCTATCAACCCTACTGTTCTTTCCCAGCTTGATAACAGTTAATAGTTGGTGCAATTTAACAGAACTGTTTCCAGCATTGCCTCTTTAATATAAACAAGTGTACTAATTTAATAAATCATCTGAAGAAGTATTTGAACTTTTGTTATGGCTAACATCAATTTGAATGTTGGAGAGCTGATCAGTATAAACATTGTGCTCAAAATAAAAATATTATTATAATTTGCTAATTCAGTTAAAGAGAACTTTTAAACTCACTTATTGACTCAGTTAAATCTGTCCAAGGAATGGATACATTTTTTTTTATATTTTGCATAGTTGTGATCATGCCTAGAATGTATATATAATCCAGGCATCTGTACATTAATATCAATGTGTTCATACTTGCTACAGTATTTGTAATGCTCCCTCTACTGATTTTTATTATAAATGAATGGTATAGATTTTTCCTTAACAATAAAATCGTGAATGAATCAGTAAATATAGAGTTACTTCTGACAGTAGAACTTGTATTTGAAGGAAATACAAGCAGTATGATGACCTCTACATGTACATAGGCAAGTATAAACCAATGTATTAATACATAAGCATTTTATTTATGCATCAGTTCTCTTACAGGAAGCATAGAACAAGTGCAATGCTGTCAAAACAACATCAGTGTGATAGCTTCTATTTGTGAAGCTATCCAACCTTTGAGCAATTATGGATTTTACAAGTATCATGTACTCTACAATCTTCTGGCAGCATGTATTTTATAGCAATAAAAGAGTCAATTGATATAAGGTAGCAAGTGAAAATTTGGCAAATGTGCAAAGAGCAAAACGGATTCAGCCCAGATGTTGTTTGTCATGCACATATTGTGCCCAGTAGTTTTTCTTAAAAGTGCTGTCAAATTCAGGTTTAATTATTTTTCAATGTAAAGTAGTTGAAGCCAAAATAAACAACAAAAAGCATTTTAATGAGTATTCAATTAATTTGCTCACAAGATCAGATAATTACTGCACAAACATTAACTTAATCATCCACAGATAGTGTGGCAACAAAATGGTTACTTATATATCTAAGAAGTTGTTTTTGTAACCTATTATCAACCTCTGAAATAGATACTGAAATGTATTTTTACAAGCAAGCAAAATTCTGCATAAAGTTATAAAATATTTAATGATTTTAAAACAAAGACAGCCCTTTTGTTATTTTAGAAGGAGAAAGAAATATTTTCTTAGTTTCCATTATTAGAAATTGTAAGAGATGAACAGTTGAAACAAACAAGGGGTCAAGAGGCTAGCCAGGAAGCAATAGAGAGTGAAGATAGAAAACAGATACACTTTATGGCAGCAAGACTGTCAGGCAGTGATGGGTGATGGTGCATAGAGATCAGAGGAAATATTTAATGTAGCAATAAGACAGGGAAAAACTGTCTGAAGATTTTTTACACTAAAGATGGTGAGGGGAAAGACTGGTGAGAAAAAAAAATGAGAAAAGAGGATAGAATTTTATATATATATATATATATATATATATATATATACACACACACAGCTTTATTAAAATGTTACATAAAAGTTGAAAAAAATTGTAAAAGAAAAAAAAGAGAAAAACAAACAAAAAAGCAGATGAAACCAAAAGAACAATCAAAATAAAGTTAAATATATATATATATATATATATATATATATATATATATATATATATATAAACAATAAAAACAAATTGCTTACAAAGAGGCAGAGACAATTGAAGAAAGCAAATGTTTCCAATAAAAAGTCAAAGTTGTCAGTAGTTCTTTTATGAACAATATTGTAACTCGAAAAGTTCTCACCATTGCTACAGCTATTTGGCAAGGTCAGCCTACTAAACATACATCAAGGAAATTGGAGGAATCATGTACATTCACACCAGGTTTCATTTGTGACATTGACAGTCACATTGTCAAGTAAGACCAGGTCAATATGTGCCAGTTTAATAACTGAGAGACCTCTTGTACTTTCTTTGATGGAGACAAGAATACTGAGTCACTGCTTCCTTTTGACATGTGCAAAAAGATGAATTTTCATCAGAATTATAATCAAACTTTATAAGCAATATATAACAGCTAACCTTAGAGAGCCTGTTAGCAGAGGACATTGGTGCCAAGTGTCAAAGAGGATGGACAGACTGTTTAATAAAGAACTCATTGTTATAAAGCAATACTAAGATTTCATAAGAGGGTTCTATTGTTGAAATACAAATATGAAGAGCACAAATACAAAACTATGCTATATACATTTGCATGTGTTACATATGTATACATATTACAGACATGCAGGAATAAATAGCAATGTTTTGTATACTTGTACTATTGCAAGATGGTTATTCTTTATATGAATATGTGTATATAGGCAGGTAATTATACAAAGTATAGAAGTATGTTCTTGTGTAAACATACAATGCAGCCTTTATCATAGATTTCCAACAACTGGCCAATGATTATCCCTATGTTGCATTCCGTTTCTTGATCTCATTAGTGTGCAGTGAAAGCTAGGGTGGGGCCTGCTGCATGCTCACAAGGCAACACAAGGAAAGACAAATGTCACATCATGAAATAAGAATACAAATCCTGTTTCCCAAATTATATGTGGAGGTTTTATTCAGGGCTTTGCCTGTTTGTCTGGATGGGTAGGTTGGTGATACTTGGGATAACTTCTGCTATGTCAACTCTTCCTGCCACCAACTCCTCATTGGCAATACAAAATGGAGGGTTCTAAACCACTCGCCTGGACACGTCCATCTTCTGGCAAGGGCAGACCAGAACTTAAGCATAACTTAATATAGACCAGCACCCAGATATACTCTGGAAATCCATTTACTTCTCATTCCTATTTGGTTAAAGTGGATGCCACTTAGAAGACCAAACTTCAAAAGGAACCATCTGCTGGTCTATCAAATAGAAACACTTGAGATAAAGATAAAACCACCTCTTCATTTTCTACTTGGATGTCTATATTATCACATTTATACAGCATTGTTTTTGTAATGTGTGTGTGTGTGTGTGTGTGTTTGCATAACATTGTATGTACAAGTCAGATAATGGCTATAAGGATGTGAAGTAGAATCACCATGCCGAGTTCAAATTCTGGCAGAGTCGTTTACATTCACTTTTGTACTAATTACCTTGAGAAAGGCATGAATACATTTCTATTATTCCTTCCCAGTTATGCATTAAATCAGTGTAGCTTGGGTTCTCTAACCCTAGGTGGCAACCAGTCTAGGACAAAGACTACTCTGAATTCAAAACCAAGAAGGTGGCAACAGGAAACCAAACCACCATCTTGCCTAAGAATAAGTCAGGACAAGGATTAATTTTTATTACTAGTACAATGTAACAATATAACTTGTCACCACATATTATTCAAGGAGGAGATTAGCACAGCCAAGGAATTTCTTTTACCAAGAGAAATGTCATATAGGTATTTTCTTAACATTGCAGCCCAACAATCTCATAGTTCATGGGTTGAACTGGAACCAAATATCATCTTGTAAGAGAATATATATAAAGTGCTATGAATAAATTGTCGTCTAAATTACACAAAAATGAAAATAACACTGACATCTCATTTTAATAGATATATTTACTAAAATTACAAAAATATCTTGAAATAATAATAAGTGAATTTATTCAATAAAAAATCACCAACCATGGCCTCCAGATGACTTTCGAATCTCTTGCAACTCTTCTAGATGGTCTCCTTGTTTAAGTTGGTGAATGCTGCTATAATCCTTGCTTTCAGTTCATCTTTGGTGTTATAAGGAGTTTTGTTGGCCTCTTGCTCAACTGTGCCCCACACATAATAATCAAGAGGGTTGCAGTCTGGGGAGTCAGGTGGCCAGATGTAAGGGGTGATGTGGTTGCAGAAATTGTCTGGCAGCCATCACTGGGTACTCCTGCTTGTGCGACATGGTGCAGAGTCCTGTTGCCAGATATAGGGTCTTCCAGCAGCCACCCTCTTGACCGAGGGTAGCACTGCCTCCTGAAGGCACTTTATGTAGGCCTCCGTAATGAGTTTCATCCCTGTGGGAAAATGAATTGAAGCATAATGTCGCCATCACTCCAAACACCTTCGTAATCACCATCCAACTCTTTCTGAATCCTATGCAATGCCCTCAGATTGACACCCAAACACTCTGAAATGTTTGTATTGAATGCCAAGCAGTACAGCATGCCATTTCCAAACTTCTGACAAAGTGAATTGCATTATAGGATTCTCTTTTTCTCAGACAGTGCCCAACTGATCCTAGTATATTGTGCAGTTGGCGAAATCAAAAACAAACAACACACATGCACAAAATTAAAAATATAAAATGGCAACAATTTACAGATCGCACCCTGTACATGTCTATGCAAAACAGATAAATACTCTACACCAATAATACACAAAAATAATCCTTAATCTAGATACTAGATATCCATGTTTCTCACCAATTTCCCAAACTCAATCAAATTCACCACCTTGCAAGATTTTACTTCTAGCATCAAAAATACTTGTCACTCACCCTATTAATCCATTATTTATGAGAGCAATCTAAACTTAATCTACAAAGAGTAAGAAAATGTGCTATCTGCTAATTGCTACTGTCACTAATTTGATGCACTGGAGCCCACAATTACAATTGAGACGTGTAAATCTTCAAATTATTTTCAAGCAGTTCTGTTTATTTTTACAGTTGTGTTCACCCTATGCAATGCCCTAAGGCACTTCCATGTGGTGAATATGAAGGCTGTCTTCTCTGCACATCAATATGTCTAGCAAGGTAGGATGAGATCTGTATGACCAGGTGGTGATTGGTACAAGATTTGTATCAGTCACCATATACACATTGTTAAAGACATCTTGGGTTGCAGTATCATTGAAAAGCACCTGTGTCTATGCCAAATTTGTTTCTATAGTTGTTTGAAAATATTACTGAAGAGTGCTTGTGTTGGACATTCCAGTTATTTAGGTACTCTCATAATTTTCATCATGAGTGAAAGTGGCTGATTTTGGCAAGTGTTGAAGGTATGTGATTTGGAGACTTCTAGGTTGTACTGTTTCATTCTCTTACAATTGTCTTCCATTGTGGGAGAAAGCAACTCCTGGAATGATTTGGTGGCTTTGACACTTTGGGTAAATACATTCTATAAATGGGTTGCCGACTTCATTCGGTAAATAAGCTACTCTTGTTCTTGAAGGACAACTAAATCCCAAGGCCTTGTAATCTTCCAGTGACACCGCAACTAAAAGGTTAAAGAAGGGCTGCAGTTTGGATCTCCTTTTGCACCAGGTGCATGAGAGAGTCACAGCCATAATGATCAAGTGTGATTGTCTTGTCACCATGACAAATGACACTTGTGCTCAGGATACAGAGGGTATTGAACACAACATCTCCATTATCCCTGATACTGTCAAATCTGTCCTTTTAGCAGAAAAACTACTCCTAAGTTCATGAATAAGTCAGCACTCTTCCTGTAACTTAGTTTGCCATAAAAAGAACATTTCTCATGTCTTTTAGTTGGAATATTTGTTCTTCAGGTATGTAATGAGTTTAGAAAATATGATGCTACTTGTTTTCTAGATTTCTTTACATCAATGAAATGAAACATCTTCTGTAAGGATAATTACTAGTAGGTTAAGCTAGATTTTAGGCTCTTCTAAGCCTCTGGTCAATACTTCATGGATAATGGCCAGTTTGAACAATGTAGTTCATGTCATTGACATTTTAAGGAAAATTTGCAGACGACAGTAATCAAAATACTCACTTTCATATTTAGGTACAGTAACCAATCTGAAAACTAAATGAGTCTGTTTAATTTGTATTCTAAACTGTTCCTTCGAAACAAAATACTTAACTTTTGCTAAATAAGGTTTAAACCAAACAAGTCTTTAGGGTTGGGGACAATACAAATTCCACAACAACCTTGCTATGAATATTACAAATAAGCCTAAGAGGAGGAACAGATAAGCCACAATAGAAGGAACAGAATGAAAAATCATAGAAAACAAGTTGCCCTCATCTCTAGGTTTGGCAATTCTTATCTTAACCTCACCATACACATTCCACTTTTTCATTCTTTTTTTTTAATTTCCAATGCATGCACTCCTATAAATAAAAAAAAGTAAATTCTATTTGTGTTTTGAAGATGATGTAAATAAACATCAAAATATTAAAAAAACAAGTTTTGCTTGTTAATCATATACTGAATTTTCATGCATGTTTTTCACATTTACTTTCATGCCTTATGAATTAGAATTATGTTATGGAAATATTTATAGGAGAAACCATCCACATAAATGAATCTGGACTTTCTCTATAAATTTAACAAGCCAAAGCCAAAGACCAAAAAAAAAAAAATAATGAAATGAAAAAAATAGGTAAAAGATTTCATAAAATTATACCCATATACAAATACTAACATGTACTCAATGCAAACTAATAAATATGCCCATTTACATAAACAATTATACAAATTATTATCACTATAGATATCTCACACATAAGAAAATTGATTCATCTTATCTTTAGTGCAAAAGAGCAAGAAGGTAAAGGAGGAGAAAAAAATGAGTAAACATTGGAACAGATCCAAAATTTCCTAGTCTGGGAGGAACAGAAGAATTAATTCCCTGTCAATGTGTGTTAGTACATCCACTGGCTGGCTATCAATGCCAAGTTTACCTACCAATCCCTTTTGCTGGGAGATTTTAATACCCATAAAAACAGTTCATTGTTTAAAGAGGCCACAAGAAATAAAAGGAAGGAGAAAAAAGAGAGAAGTAGACAAACTCCAAATGGATGAATGAACAGGCACAGCTGTGAAAAATGGTGCTTCATTTTGACGACTATTTCCAGCAAGTAACTCTAGCAATGCTGAAACAAGACTACCAAATAATCAGCCACTCACCATGATTTAATGAAGAATTTCAAAGAAAAATTAGGCCATGCAGAAAAATGACCATCCCATACTTCCTATTATTGCCAACAGTTTTGAAAGACTTTGGAAATCCAGCCAAACAAACACTTCAGATAATAAGGTGCTCTCTTATTAGTTTAGGCACCTTTGAACCAAGGATATTGATCTAAACAAAAGGTGATATGGCTCTTTCCACTAAGTGCATTAACACTGTCACCATCCACATATCAGTGCCAGAGAAAATTTTGGCTTAGGTACAATTCTCCAGGTAGACACTGACACAAGTGAATATAATCAACAGAAACTCACTAAATACATTTTTTCCTATGTCTCCTTACAAAAACTACAGGAATATAGACATAAAAGTATAGACTAACCTTCATATCTTGAGTGCGTGTTCCTATAATATATTTTTTGTTGTTATATTCATGAATTCTTCAATCAACAAAAGCCATACAACTCTAAAATGCAATTATTAGGTGACAAACTTTTATATATCTGCATATCATAAGAAACAAATTTGCTATTCTATGTTAAGAAAAAAAAAAAAAAAAAAGAGATAAATGAATAAGATGATAGCAGATAGCATTAACCAAACAAGTTCTGGTGCTCTTATTTCATGAAAATTTTCAACAGGCAGGTGTGCTGCCTCAAAATCTATAAAACACACACAAGAAGCTACACTGATCAGATTCAAGGTTACAAAAAAGACATTATAACTGATAGTCAAAATTAAGAAAAATACTAAAAAGCATAGCATAATAGCAAAATGAAAAATTGTGTCCATTCACTAAGCAATGTTCTTGTAAAACCCATGATACAAATTTAACTATTCATGTTATTGACTGCTATTCCTTAATATTTTAAACATCATGTATTTAAAATTTGAAAAATCAATGCTAAACCTACCATGAATGCAGGTTTCAGTTTGTTCTTATATAAACATACAGATTCTTTGTCGTAACAAAAAAAAAAAAAAAATTCTCTTTCACACACACACACTTGTTCATGCCAACAGTGTTATACACTTTTCCAAGACACAATAATTGTCATAATTTCACATCTCAGATCTATGGATAGTTCTTAGAATGGTAAAATCTATCTATGCTATTCAATCTTTTATATGCTGCATCCTTTCAGAATGTGACTCTCCATAATTTACAATCTTTTATTGTCCTCAGCAATGATTATCTTTTTATTATCTGTCACTCTCTAATCTGTCAGACATTTACACAGGCTCATTATGTAGGTTATTTGCTGTTTCCCTCTGATCCCTTGCCTTAAATGTCTTGTGATCGCCCAATTCTCTAAGCCCTCTTTCCTCAATATGTATTGTAAAAAATTTCAACTCTTTCCAATTCTAAAGATTCTTTTTCTTAAAATTTCCTCACTGCTCACATGCTTTGTCCATGGAATTGTCAACATCTTTCTGTAGAACCACATATCTTGAGAGGAGGAAATTGTCCAACATTCACTGCCATATAGGAGAATCAATATTACATAGTAGCTCAGCACTTGTTTGTTTAGCATTTTGAAGGCATATTTTCTATTCCAATGTGCTCTTGAATTTGTGTGATATTTTCTGTCATCTTTTAAAACACTTCCAAGATATTTAAATTTATGTATTTGCTTGATTTTGACATCTCCAATTTGTAGCTCACATTTTGAACAAACCCTTTTGTTAATGACCATACAGTGTCTTCTTACAATTTATTTTTTGCCAACGTTTGAAAATAGTTATAATAAACAATAATCTTCTTTTAAAATAGCTTTTATTTATTCTTTCATATCAAAAGACATCGTAATCAGCAAGGATAAAGTTAATGAGCCAAGGAACATTTTCATCAAGTTTTGAGAATTGGCAAAATAATGTAAATTTCTAAATCAAAGTAAATTTCCATTAATATTAAATGTAAGAATGACATTCTTATATTCCCGTAATACATTATGTATGTACATGCAACCTTTCACAGAATCAATGAAATTTTGTAAAATTTGTCGATATAACAATGACTTAAAGTATTGTGAAAAATCACATTTTCTTTTCAGATCAACTTGAATATAATTTGTTAAAATGGGCAATAAAATGCCTCAATCAATAAATTTATCCTTTGTGGTTTGAAACCCAAACAATCTATTTAACATTGGATCAGTTATCAAAAATAATATATTAAAATTTTCTAAATGCTATTGAAATGTATTGTAGTGATACATATTTAAAGAGTAAATCTCATACTCTTTTCCACCTACATGAAGTGGAGCAATTATATTGAATATTTTTATAATTGCCTGAAGAGTGGAGAAGACAATATAAATTTGTGCAGAAATCAAAGTAGGATTACAATGTTGGATTTTGTGACAACTTCAAATTAAAAACTTCATTTTCCTGAGAAATGTAGCTATTTGAACCGGTTTACATTGACATCTACATGTATTTAGTTTAAACAAATAATAAAGCACTCTAAATTGGTATTTTCCTCCAAACCAGTAGGGTTTAATATAAACACATTCAATTTTCTTGTGAGTAAATCATGGTTAGGTTTCATAAGCCTGACTTAAACTGTAGAATCAACAAATGAGTTATGCATTCTGAACACCTTGAGATGATCATATGAAATATATATATATATATACAACCAATAACTTTCTCCAAAGGAACAATTGAATATTTAGCAGAATTGGCAACAAAAATATTTTAAGGTGATATTTACAAAATGCTATTTTATATTTGAAAAGAGATGATAACATGACTCACTGAATATACAAAATTTATTCTAAGAATTTGAAGTAAAGAATGAGAATATATAGGAATAATTACCACACCAATTTCTTCAACCTAAACTTCCACTGCTGAAAAACACACACACACACACTGACTGGGAAAATTAAACATATATTCAATATATATTATATAATGTACAAATATTATAATATCCTTGTATTATAGTCTGTAATTATTCAGATCAAAAACTGGTTGGTGACAGATGGTGTGTTGAGATAAATTTTATCAGTTAATTTATATCTGCAGAGATCATTTATCAAAAGATGGGGAGGTTCAATCCTTCCACCCCACACTTTTCAAAAATAAAAAAAATTTCTAGATTTAGTCAATAGTATCTTTCTTCTTAAAACAACAGCAATAACTAACTTTCAGTTGGTATAATTTGCACAATACATACAGAGACATTTGCTCTCATTCTTGTTTTTTTGCACAAACAAATCAAATAAATGCCATCCAGTATTCAATTAAATTTAATAATTATAAAGGTCAATATTTTCTTTAACAGCATTTCTACAATACTTGAAAAATTTCCTAACTACAAAGATTTTTTTAGCACCATAGTAAAAACAGGTTTTTTTTTTTGTTTTTTTTACACTGTAGTTTTAAGATAAAATACAGAAAATAGAATATTTTCTAAATACAGAAAAAAAAAAATTAGTGCTACACTTTTCTTGCAAAACTTTTTTTTCTATCCGAGCTTTGGATATCTTTACATATATTAAGCATTTTTGTTTTGTTTGTTTTCAATTGTTTTTGCTTCCTTTTAGTGTTAAAATATTCACAACAGTTTACTAATGACACAATAACTTACCTGGACACACCCTGACAGGAAAAAAAAAATGTTTACACAGATTCTCCAATAACTTTTTGACATATGAAGTGATGTTTATTTAACATAATAAATATCTTTACATTTTCATCCTCCCCACCCCACAAGGCCCCACATATAAATTGTTTTTACTGACCTCTTGTTTTTCATTCAACTTGAACTGTTTGTCGAAATTGATATTGGCATGAATCTCAGCCAGGGGCTGAAATAATTGAAGATTGACATCTTCCCGAAGAGGGTAAAGTTGTTTCCAGTCAGCATCAATAACATTTCTTACTACTGATCGTAGATTCTCAGGCCATAACATTTCTGAAAGAAAGAAATTAAGAGGTGGAAAATATATCAATAGGTAACTGTGATTGCACTGTAGCATATCTATATACTACTATATACTAAGATGAAGGAAGTTGTTTTTGTTTTCTTACTTCTCTTTATCAAACTTCTATTTTATGTATTTTCTCTATGGAATGATCATGTATCAAACTACAAAGAAGAATTATCAATAAAAAAAAAAAAATTTTTAAAAATGGAAATAGTGAGTCAATAAGGTCATAGATACTTTATGTATCTTTAACCCACAGTTCCTAGCAGTAAATGAACTTTATTGGTTTGGTTAGATGTTGTTTGACATCATGTCAACACTGATAGGTCATTTTATGTCACCCAGGTGAATATATAAGGTTGGTGCAAAAATAATGACGTAATAATGCCGTTTTTGGATATATTTTTTAATGTCAAAAAACGACATCATTACGTCATTATTTTTGCACTAACTAATATAATATATATATATATATATATATATATACAATTTTTTTTTTCCAATAGTTGGAAGGGCTCAGTTTGGTAGCTACAATTCATTTTCAATAAATTGTTTAATTTGTCCTTATATACCCATACATAAACAATACATTAAGGGAATTTAAAAATTCCTATTTTTTTTTTTTTTTAAGAAATATTGTTTAAAGATGTTTCTCCTGGCCAGATACTAGGCCAGGGGCAATGTCTTTAAACAATGTTTTTATATATTTGTAACATTGTAGTATTTACTATGTTTAAGCTGATAACTTTTACATTCAATCAGAATGTGCTCAACCGTCAATCGATGATATTAATGGTTGCATCAAAGTACATCTTCAACTCTTAGCAGGTGTACAGGAGTTAGTCTTGTATGTCCAATACAAACTCTAGTTAGCAGTGTACTCTCTTCACCCTTTTTAGTTGTTTTGTGTTTTCCTTTCTGACAATTGGTTAGTGTTCATAAAGTTTGTTTTCTAAGAATGTATCCTATATTGTTAGCCATTTGCTTTTTATAGTCATTAATTTTCTTTTTAAAATCTGTATACAAAATTTTCATATTAGTTATTTCCATGTTAAAAGTTTTTTCCTAGTTGATCTACTTTTTCATTACCCTTTATATAAATATGGCTTGATATTGGAACTTTATTGGAATTGGATTTCTATTTTTATGATAAAATCATGGCAAATAATCTGAAATTTGCTAACAGGATGAAATGAATTTCTGCACAAACACAAAATAAATCTATACTTTAAGAACAATTTAATTAAACTTTTGTGCAAGCACCATTGACATACAATATTTGGTAGAGCTTGAACGTGTGTGTGTGTGTGTGTGTTTTATGTCACTGGATTTTATATGAGGAAAAAATACTGTTATATTCTTAACCATGTTTGCAAGCATCTCCCACTGGCAAGGGAACTGTCTTTTGGGTCTTTGGATTGTTATTAAATGTACTTCTGACTTTCCCTAGTAAACTCAGTTATCTCTTATTCCTTTATCACATCCCTTCCTCTAATGACTGTTGTTTACTAAACAGAATATTTGACAGTATAGAGAAAAAGCCCTATCACTACAATCTTCTGCAAATATCCCTGTTCAGTAACTTAAATGCCCATCATGTCAAGTGGCTTTATCACTAATGACACTGCTGGCATCCAGATTTTGAACTTCTCAATTGCTCATTCTCTTACTGAAATTGAAGATTTCTCCCCACATTTCCTTATTAACCCTGATGGACATGCTTCTCCACTTGATCTCTTCCTTACTTCCTCCCAGAACTCATGTCATGCTTCCTGGGTGAAAGCCGGCATTGAAATGGAAATACCAAGTGAAATCATAATCTTCCCTCTAGTTCTCTCTTGCCTGTTTAGCCACTATAGCCCATAGCAATCACTTCTTTCAGCTATAACAGAGCGACAGGTTCAATTGTAACAGATGTTTCTTTGTCCCCACTCATAATGAGTGTAAGCATGTCCTCAAAGAGGCAAAGTCACTATTTGCTGATAGAATGAGACACCATATAGCCTCTAACAAGTTTGATTCTAGAGATTACTGGCAGCTCTGCAAGTGTCTACTGAATAAGAGCAAATCCTCAGTCCTTCCTCTCTCCACTGAATTTGCTTTGCTCTGAAGTTCTTTTTCAAATATACTCTCAACTTATCTGGAGTATCTCTGCTTGATCCCCCCCCCCAACCCAGAACAGTTTCTCTACTGTGTGATATAGACATCATCTATAATTTCTGCTAAACTAGATCACCAGAAATCTTGTGGATTTGATGGTATCCCTGTAAAGAAATGTGCTCCTGAACTGGCTCCTGTTCTCTTCAAGCTTTACAATAAATTCCTCACTGCTTCTTAATTTCCAGCTTGTTGGAAGTCGTCCTCTGTAGTTCCTATTTTTAAGAAAACTGTGGGGAACCTTCTGACCCTCTCAAATTATTACCCTATTAGTCCCTTACCTCTTTTTGGTAAAGTACTAAAGGCTCTCTTCAATTCTGAATTGGTTAAGTATCTTACTTTATATGGCTTTCTTTCAGATAAACAATATGACTTTTACTTCTCTAAGTCAACTGCCAATGTGTTAACAGTTATTACTAAATTTGTCTATCAGGCTTTAGATAAGAATGGCAAGGTTTAGGCTGTAGCCCTAGATACTTCAAAGGCATTCAACAAGGTTTGGTAAGTTGGCCATCTCCACAAATTGAAGAGCTATGGTATCTCTGAATGAATATCTAACCTAATCCTAACAAATTCTATAATGAAGATTGTGCTGAATGAACATATTAGTGCATGGATCCCGCAGGGCTCTCTTCTCAGAACTACAAAGTTTCTGAACTTCAACAACCTTCCTAGTGTCATCAGTTTCCAACTAGGTATCTATCCATATGACAGAACTATTTACCCCTGTCTTATTAGCCAGTTTGACAGATCTGATAAAGTGGCAACTATTCTTGAAAAGGACATCCAATCAGTGGTTAACTGTGGTAAGGAATGGCTTGTAAATTTTTATGGCTCCAAAACTGCTTTCATTTACAACAGAGAACATTTTCTGCTTGCCATGAGCATTGGTTGATTCTAAAGCCTAGGATAGCAATACTTTGCACCTTCTTGGACTCAACATTTCCCGCTGACATAAAGTGAAGTGATCATATTGAGTCAATTGCTAGGCCTACTGCTCAGAATGTTGGTTCACTATGTTATGACAGACAATTCTTCTTGTACATTTATAAATCTACTACTTGCCCATGCATTGAATATTGCTGCCATATCTGATCTGGTACTATATATCTCAAGATTGACAAAATTCAAAGAAAGGCCTGTAATGTAATGTAATTAAACCTGACCTAGCATCTTGACTTCAGTCACTTTCTAACCATCATGATGTAGCTATTCTGTCTTTTCTACAAATATTTTCATGGCAATTGTTCTGATGAGCTGCTCTCCTTACTACCATGATTGCATGAATTTTATTTTTAGTGTACTATTAGATTGGCAACTATATTTCATGGTATTACTGTTGAACTAGCTAAATAAATCTGTTCTTTTCTAATAATTTCTTTTCTTGCATTTCTTGCCTGTGGAACTTTTCAGATTTCTTGCTTTTCTGCCACCTACAATTTTCAAAAATGTAAATGCCATGTCAATCACCATCTTCTGTTTTCCTGAACTCTGTTCCTTTATTGTCCATTTCTTTACTAACCTAAAGTCTTCAAACTCCTTTTCACTCCCTGTAATCCTATGCATCCTAGTAGCATTATCATCTTACTTGGAGTGAAATGATGAAAAAAAAATGTCCACATAGTTATATTCATAAAAATGTTTAGTGACAAATACCCAAATAATTTGTCTGAATTTCTGGAATGAGGAGTTATCATAATTTACACTATTTATATTTGAACTATTGTCCTCATCTTTGTTGTATGATTTATTCAGGTTTTGTTGGACTCTATATATATTAATTGATTAACCCTGTGGAACTAGATTCAGGTCTCTACATCTGGAAATGAATGTTAATTTTTGGAGTTTTCTTTTACCATCTTCATTGAAGTATCACATTGAATCTGTACAGATTTGATAATTTGTCTGAATTGCTGGAATGAGGAATTATCATTATTTAGTCCAAATATAAATAGCATAAATAAAATACTCAGATGCTTGAGAGAGCTTTTTTCTTTTTTTCTTTTAGTGATGTTCACCCTGTACAAAGCCTTGGAGTCACTCCAGCTAGAGGGTTACAGAGTAAGAGGCAGAGTTTATGCAAATATATGTGGAAGATAATGGTTAACCTTATACTTGAACAGGTTAAGAGTGTATTGATTGGGAAAACACCCTCTTGGGACTCAGTCCCACAGATCAGTGGTTGTTCGCAGGAAGAAGTAGCTGGAGTGGAACTTGCTTCTCACCAATGAAATATGGCAGGAATGAAGGTGGTTCACTACAATGTACATAGCATGGCAAGTCTTAACTGTGAAGGTTAGAAATGGTGAAAATAAGGAATGTAGTGCATCTGAGCACTTTCTATGGAAATGGTAAGAGCAGTGAGAAAGGGGTTGTGGGGTGGAAAATAATTAATCATCCATAAGGATACAGAGACACTCTTGGACTGGAAAGTAAAGACAGGGCAGGTCCTGTCCATATATATGGCAGCATTACTCCATTTTAGGCTTGATCTGGTTCTTGTAAAGGTAGAGGATAGTAAGCAGAGTCAGGTACTTACTGGAGCAGTACAAGGAACCTATCATTTTTTTCCAGCTTCTTTAGCAATGGATCATATTTACAAACTCCACTTGAGATCTGGGTGGAGTTTATGGCCCAATAGGCACTCAAGGCGCTTCCTGAGGGAACGTCCATTCATTGTGATTATTGATAGTTCAGGGTTT
This sequence comes from Acanthosepion pharaonis, assembly GCA_903632075.3. Taxonomy (NCBI): domain Eukaryota; kingdom Metazoa; phylum Mollusca; class Cephalopoda; order Sepiida; family Sepiidae; genus Acanthosepion; species Acanthosepion pharaonis. The sequence continues at coordinate 1,889,370 of CAHIKZ030000320.1, forward strand.
GATCGGTGGTGATGAAATGTAATTAGTTTAGTTTTCAAGGTACTGAATGTAACCAGCTAGTTTTTTTTTCCCCAGCTGAGACATCAGGGATAAGTCAGAGGAGAGATCAGTTGCTAATTTCTGGTCATTTAGAGTTTTGGCAGTGTATGCATGTATTGTTGTATCATCAGTATATATATATATATTTACAAATAACTAGTGTATATTCTCAAGCAGATTTATGTAAAGTAAAAACAGGGTTGGTCCAAGAACAACCCCTGGGTGATGCCTCCTGTGTTGATTGCTAGGGCCTTGAAGGACTAGCTTTTAACAACTACTCTTCCACTGATAGCTTGTGCAATAACCCTTTATATAGATCACACTTTGTCAAAAGCCTTTGATATCTAATGCTATAGTCCTTGAGTTGTATTTGTAGTTTTGTGCCTGATTCGTGAATAATGGTAGTTAGATGTAAAATAATTACATAACATCATTGATTGGTCAGTAAAAAACAATCCAGTCTCCAAAAATGTTTAAAACCAATAAATCTTTAATGCATTCACGAATAAAACAGTGAAAATTAACACAGAACAATATTAACTTTGTAATATAAAACTATTTTTTAATCTTATTCCTGTTATGAGAATTTATCTTTTTCTATTAAAAACTACCATTTGGTGTAAAACTATAAATTATTTTATTAACATAAAAGAGTGGTAATATAATTTTAAAAATTCAGAAAGATTTCATTCCTTAGTTATACTGAAGGGAAACAATTATGTATGAGAATTATGTCGGAATACAGCATAACTTTTATCCAACATGTTCTAAAAGATTCATTGTCTGGAACAGCTCTTTACATTGTATCTTGGTTTTGAACAATAGTAAATAACTTAAAATAAAATAAAAAAAATATCAAAAATATACTAAAAATGGTATGGGAATGTTTACAAAGACTAAATTTAGAAAGAAAAAAAAATTTGGGACTTTTCAAGAGATTATATATATATATATATATACACACACACATACACACCACAGTTTTATATCATCATCCCCTTGACTTCTGTAATCGTAGGGTGGATTTGAATGCAGAAGCCACACAAACACTTTTCCACAATAGTCTATCGATGGCAGCCATCAGCAATTCTGGTATAGTCATACCTGTCCATTGTTTGACATTGTCCAACCAGTTTTTGCATTGGCATCCTCTCCTATGTCCACCTTCAATGGTGTATTGCATAATGGTCTTGCACAGAATGTCATGCCACAGTTTTATATAACAGAAACTACAATTAGCAGTTCACTATAACAGTACTAAAGGATTGTTTTACTGTCATTATAACCAGCTTCCTTCCAAGTCTCAACCCCTTATCCAGCATAAATTGTTACTTCAGCTAGTATACACACTTTTTTCCTAAATCTTGTTTTAATGAATGTTTCAAATGTCAGTTATATTGAATATTATTTTTACAATATGGATATTTCTTAAAAACTTATAGGAAAGGCAACTTTTTTTAATTATATGAGTAAACATTACTGCAGCTGAAGAGTAATAGAAAATATAAATGAAAAATTTTTTAAATATTTTTCATATTTTTTTTACAGTAAATTAATCCCAGATTCTAGATAAGCACAAAAATTAATGCATTCTATTTTTTTATTTTCATTTTTAAATACATGTAAATATTTCATATCCAGACAATAATAACATACATCTCTTTCTTGTATTACTTCTAACTAAACTTCCTCTGATTATTGCAGTGTGACACAGTAAGCCAAAAGCAGCAGTCAAAATAATAAATAGCTGAAGTTAAAAGAATAAAATAATCAACACAAGGTACCACAGGGATTTGAATCCCAAGTTGATCAGTATAAACAAGAAAAGCTCCTTCTGAGAATTATAAAATTGATGGAGAGTTCTGAACCAAAATGCAGACAATCAATATTTCATAAAAAACTTGTTTTTTTTATAGAATTATGCCGAGATAAGAAAGTCAATTGAAGAGAAAATATATTCTCTCAGGATATGTCTCATCTAGGGCTCTGGCAAAGTTGGGCAGACTAAGTTGATATTCAGAAACATTTACCAGATGGACTATGAAGGTGTAGAGTATTTCAGTCAGAGATATCCTGTTATTTATCTCTGTAGTACTGTAACATTTAAAGAGGAGATTAATGAATGAATAGGGGCCATTCTATAAAGTGTTATCTGATCCTAGGCCCAGGAAACCTAGTGTTAGATAACAACTAATCATTTGCCCATACTTTAGGGCAACTGAAAGTTTTTCAATCCCAGAAAAATTGAAAAACTCTAGGTGCCTTATTAATTATTCCTAGAAATTTTAAAATGCAGAATTATCATTACTATACACAAATTTACTATCATCATGGTTACAATTGTCACAATGTTTTTGCCATTTTGCTGTCTGGATCATACTTCAGGTATCTGTTATAGTTGGTAACATTCCATGAATTCAGAACTGAACTCTTTATTCAATCCATGAAGTTAGAGTGTCCTCATTCTACTGTTCATTCTAAAGGATAATCGCATATTAGTTATAATTCTATTTAGTTCATCTGTGCTTGTCATTCTACTTATCTTTTATTCAATTGTGAAGGTGAAACAAACAATGCCGTAAAAGTGAGGCACATGGGAACATTGGAAATCATAGTTCCAGGGGTGAGGAAACAATGAAATCAGGCAAGCCTGATCATGTCTAAAATAAAAGGTGAAAACCTACAGAATGAAGTCAAATAGAGAATGACACTGAAAGAAAGGATGATTGAAAGAATCAGCACATATGTTAAGCTTTATTAACCATCTAATATACCATATTGGAAATCTTTAAGAAAGAATATTTGGCCAATTTGGTGTATCAAATTATCTGGCAGTCTTGTTTCAATCCCTGGGGTGGGTAATGCTAAAGAGCAAAAACTTTGTTATTTCTTTATTTCAGCTCGGAAACTTTCAGGACACATCAAAAACTTTGACTCTACAAAGTGTACTAGTTTGAATAAAATTCCAGTGATTGTTCTTAATAACCCAAGCCCAGAATTATCGCCAATCTTGGCAATGTTGTTTAAGGAGCACTATTTCCTTGGTATATGGAAATTGTCAGCTGTGTGCCCTATTTATAAGAATGTACATGAGCACTCATTCCTGTCACAATATTGCCCCATCAGCCAACTCCTAGAGTTTATCATCAACAAGAAAGTTGTTGATCAACTCAACAGAAATAACCAACCAAGTGAAAAACAGTATAGATTTCACTCATCTGGGTCCACTGCTGATATCCTGTCATAACACACACAGAATCAGTGAAGAACTAGACAATAAATCCATCATGATGGCAATTGGTGTTTGTTATACAAACACTCCAGCTATGGCATTTCTGGAACAGTCTTCACAATTATCAAGGATTTCCACAAAGGTTGCTGTTAATGATCAATCTTCTGAAGTCTACGAATTCAATGCGGGCATCTCCCAAGGCCCTCTCTCTCTCTCCTTAGAACTTCACTTTTTCTACTTTATATTAACAATCTGCGAAAGAATATTCTCAGATCATTAGGAAATATCTATGCAAATAATATCATAGTTTATGGGTGCACCTTCAAAAATCTAATTGATCAGAACTTGGCGGCTGATCCCTTTGATCAAGCTTTAACAGCTCAAAACCACTTGTAACATTTAATAACTCTAAAAATGAAGGTGTTAACATTGATCAGACCCTAAATTTTCTCCAGTCATGACAAACAGTTGTGCTCTCAAATTAGGCTCCTTGCCTTGAATGTAGATTGAGATTCAAGTTCATCTTAAATCTCAAGTATATGATTTGTCACTAAAAATGCTATTTAAATGGTTGGCTTCCTGTGCTACTCCAGAAAGTACCAGATTACTTCTGACATGCTTTATATTTACAAGAGTCAGATAAGACCAGAAATGGAATTTGACTGGTGTTGACCAATCCTCATTTTCCCGTCTTGAGTTCAAAAGCATTGACACAGCCTTGCAGGTGCTGAATTCTTATCAACCCTACATCCCCTTTCCCCACAGATGAAATTCCACAAACCATTCACTACTCTATCACTATTTTCATAGTAAATAGACAAGCAACATTCCTTAGTTCAGACCTTTACAACTAGGACCCACCATGTCATGGTAGACAGGGGTCACGTCATCCTCTTTTCCCTTGTATTCCATTGGTAAGAAAGAAGTTCCATTCAGATGCCTTCTTCCAAAAGAGTTGCTACTTTGTGAAACAGATTACTGAGAGAATACTTCCTTGGTCACTATAATCTTAACCACTTCAAGTCTAGAGTCAACAGTTATCTATCCTACATATTCTCATGATCTACACTTACTTCCTCCTCTTATGTCCATACAACAATCTTTACTTCTTTAACCCTCTACCTTAAATGGCCCTTGGGCCTTATATTATGTGAACATTTAGGAAGACAAAATAAACATCTAATTCAATGGGAGTGGTAAACAGTATTACAAGGACAACTGATATATCTTCTAGCATGGAATGAGAAAAAATGTTTCCCATGAATTAAATGAAGAATTTAGTTGGAAATTCTCAAAAGTAACTATATGACATGAAGATTACTGGAGAGTACAATAGAGAAAACATTGTGACAATTTCAACCAAGTAAGGACAGTAGACCCACTAAATCAGTGCATAAAATAATTACTCTAATAGTCTTTCAATAAAACTAAGATATTTAGGCTGGCTTCTGGTGTGCCTGCATGCAGTGGGATTGTGCCATTATTTCAGAAATAATTCTGTGCAAAGATTTGTTTGTTTGGGTGATGTTTCAAAAGTTACCTTTAACCAAGAATGAGACAATTCTTGTTTGCAGTAAAACAACTATGTCTGACTCTCTCCATTAATTTACTTGTTTACATAGAAAAAAATTCCCTCAGTACAAAGTGATGCTGAAAAGTTCTCGGCCCCATTCACTTCCCAAAATCTGTCCAAATGATTAAACATCAGTGTCCATTTCATATACTTCCCACACAACTTGCAAAAGACAAAGAATTAACCTAGAGAATATTATTTCTGCCTCAACTAAATTGTTCAGTTGAATATTCCATTATGATAATAGAAGTATTACCTGCTTTATTGTAAGTTCAAATGATTGCTGGGTATTATTTTTATTATTATACCATAGTAAGAACAAGTTTTCACAAGACAACTTTTAAAACATACATGAATTGATAACTTGTAAAACTTATAAAGCAGCTGATGAAGGATCAGAGACCACTATAGGGACATATATCCACATATACATACATGTATGTAAATGCACACATTCAAAAAATATTAGTATTTTTTTTAATTTTTGAACAGTAAAATATAAAAAGTGGGAGTAGAAAAATGGGAAAGAAAGTTTAAAAAAAAAAAAAAAAAAAAAAACAATTGGGGAAAAAGCAGAGAATTAAAATAAAATTGTAAAAATCAAGAGAGATTCTTTAATAAAAAGAAAAAGAGTAGTATTAAAACCTTATTTAACCAAAGGATATCATAATGATTTCACATCCAATAGACAAGACATTTTCAATACTGACACACAAAGGCAAAGAAGGACAATTTCATTGTCAAGATTTTGGCAGACAATGAATGTAAGAGTAAAACAAAAAACATAAAAAGGAAGTAAAAAATAAGGAAAAACGTTTTTAAGAAAAACTATATGAATTTCAAATAATAAATAAATGGGTATTAACAAAAAAGTGAGGAAGGGTTGAGTAAAAATAATGAACATGTCCTAGGATGGATAAGTGATAAGAAAAAATAAATTTTAAATGTCAGAACAAGAGATTTTTTTTATAATCATAATAAATAAATAAACTGATTAGAAGGAGGAAAGGTAATCTATTTAGAGACAAAAAGAGAAATATCTGTTAAAGTTGCCTGAAAATAGATTTTTAAAGTCTAGCTATTGAGGAAAGAGAGTGTGAAGATAAAAAGAAAATATTAGAAATACAAAAAAGTAAATAGCATAAAAGTGAATTTACAAAAATAAATGAGAATTATCAAAAAGGAAGACAGAAAATCAAATCAGAAGGAAGAAAAAAGTTATATTTAACCCTCATGCATCCAACCCATCCTGAAAAAAATTGGATAGATATCAGCATAGATACATTTGCATAAAAATGCAATGAATTTTGAAAAAATGTATGTGCTGTAGACATTTTTGCAGTTTTGCAGTTTTGCTTGCATACATATTGTACAAGAAGCTACATGTATGCATGTGCACGCACAATATATAAACTTACAGAAGCATACTCCTTAAATATATCTATAACAAAAGGGAAATGGTTACTCAGAAAATATTTGTTCCGACATGTTTGAAAGTCAGCATAAAAAATAGTTTATGCTCCATACATTTATATATATATATATATATATATATATATATATATATATATATATATATATATATATAAACAATACATATACAGATTATATATAACAGATAAAAACATAAATAGACATACAAAAATTCCAGAAAAAAATTAAATGAAAATAAATAAAATGGGAAAGAAATGAAATTAAAGGTGAAAAAGAACGATGTGGAAGAAACAGATCACAAGTGACATTAAGAGAATGTGTGGCACATAGCTTGTAAGATTTGCTCTAAACAATTGTTGTTTAGAGGGAAAATGATGGGAGGGGGAGAAATAATAGAAAACATTTGAAAAATATAAAATAAAATAAAAATCAATCAATGGAAGAAAATGCAAAACCGAAAAAAATTATTAAAACAGAATAAAATTAAAATGTAAAGTGGAAGAGGAAAAATAATCCAAAAAATAAATCAAATGCATAAAATAAAGAAAGAAAGCTGAAAGAAAAGCTTGGTGGAGAGTGAAAAAATGACAGTAAATGCAAGAAATGTTACACAATAGATACAAATAGAAAAATATTATAAAACATTTAAAAGTAACGTGGATTGGACCAGATATATTAAAAAAAAAAAATAAAAAAAATAATTAAATTTCAATATAAAAAAAATGATACATAAATGAAATATTGAGATAATTTTAAAACTAATTTAAAACAAAAGAATAAACAACATGCAATGAAGTGCAAAGAGATATGTGAATGCAAGGTGTAAAAATAGGAGAAAAGAAAATAGATAAAAAAAAAATCCAAAAGAAATGAAATACAAGAAATGTCTAAGTCACAAGAGGAAGAAAAAATGGCATAAGATATTGTTTAGTTGGGGGTAGGTATGAGAGAGGGAGAGAAAAAGAGGGAGATAAAATAAGAAAAAAAAATTGAAATTATGCATATACACTAAAAAAAAAAAAAAAAAAAGGTATAAAGGAAAGTAACTTGTTTGTGAAGGTGACAGTGCTTGCATGTGTGTGTGTGTGTGTGTGTGTGTGTGTGTGTGTGGTGGGATGCCAGCAGAATAAAGAAAGGTAAATGAAAGGCAGAGTACAAGGTTGGTGTAAAGTGGGAGGGACATGAATGAGAATTGAGTTGAGATATGCTTTATTTTACCAGCCCAAATGTAAAAGATAATACATGCTTAGATAATGATTATTCTACTGTGTGTGAGAGAGAGAAAGCAAAAAAATTCTTGGCACTACCTACTTCCCAAAATTTAACTAAACACGAAAAATTGTTTAGGAAGAGCTTCTTGATTAAGATGAGAACTTTTTATCATTCTCTTTAAAATGTTATGATTTAAGAAAAAAAATCAAAGTAGGACCACAATAAATTTGGACATGGTGCTTTGAGTATTCTCAATAATTAGGAGAGAAAAAAATTTGTAAGAATTCTTTCAAAATCCATTCTACAAGGATAAATATATAAGCAGAAGTTGAGGAACTGAGAATAAAAAATAAGGGCAATTCTTCAATTGCCTTAAAATGATCATTCATTCCCTAATACAAAAACAAGAAAAACTACTAAAAAAAATATAAAGTATTCCTTGTCTGTTGTATTCAATAATACATGCAGAAATTGAAAATTGCTGGCCAAACACACATGCACATACAAGAGGGAGAAAGAGATGTGAATTATTGCACTTTCTAGCTTCACCTTTCCCATTCCTCTATCTTCAGATTAAAATCTTCCATTATGATCAAATACATTTCAATCTCCAACAATGTTACTTCAAAACACATTCAAAATAAATTACAATATTGGCTGGTTTTCTTCATTTGTCTTTAACTGAATGTGCAGCCCAAATTGAATCAATGTTTCTAATGATGGCATTCTAATGTTGTCCAAATAAATATGCCCACTCTGCAGGTTAATGAAAACAATTGGCATTGCTTTTCTCTCACAAGTATTAACTACATTTGAAAGGATGAAATATTTGAATGGAGAACTGCTATGAATGCGTATTTAAAAATATAAAAATAGTGTTGGAAAAATAAGTGGAAGCAAAATAATTCTAAAAGTTAATTGGAAGAAACCAAACATCAAAATAATTATAATTATTTAAGTCTCTATAATCTTTATTATTTCATGTAAATCATAGAAAAAATATAATTTTCTACTATTTGATTGCTTGAATTTTTATAGGTATGTAAAAGGTATGTCATCAGTATCAAAATTAGTAGAAATGAATATCCCACCAATGAGATAAGATTTAAATTCACAGCTGGAAACTTTACTCATGACTTTTTATATGATCTGCAGTCATGTGTGTTCACAGACACACCCTGTGTGTGTGTGTGTGTATATATATATATATATATATATATATATATATATATAAAGTATTGACATTCAAATCAATATTATATGTTGTCAGATTTAGGCTTCAAGTGATCTTCAGACCATATATATATATATATATAAAAAGATATGTTGCTCACAAAGACACCAAAGCTCAAAATGTAGCTCTTGAATGAAATTTAAAACCCAGAGGAAAATTGAAAAAGTAAAAAATTGTTTAAATGAGGGAAAGAAGCAAGGAAATTAAAAGTATATTAAAAAAAAAAAAAAAAATCCAAAAGAAACAAGAAAAAAACGGAATAAAAAAAAAAAAAAAAAAAAAACTGTAATATTTCAAACAAATTACTTTATTTGAAAAAAAAAAAAAAAAACATCTTTAATAATATCAAAAATAGCATTTTGATAATTACACCAGTTGAAAGTAAAATTTTTTAAACAAAATATTTAAGAATTTTACTTATTGAACAGAATATTTTGCTTAAATATTCAAGAAATTTTGTAGAAAAGATGCTTTCTCTGACAGGAATCGAATATGCATCCTATAAGGAACCACCATTAATCTTGGCATGCTACAACCATTCAGCCACAGAAAACATCTGGTTAAGCAAAGCCTGAATCAATGCCTTTAAACACACATTTTGCCAATCTTTTTCTTGATCATATCTGCTCTGATTTTGTATCCTAATATAAACATTGACAACATATCATAAGAAATGGATTAAATCCAACAAATATTTAATATATTTTCTGCCTATACATTATTTTAAGGATACACTTATTTAAGTAAATGCTCTGTTCTTTAATAAAACAGTATAAATTACATTTACCAGTCTGAATGTTCAAGAAATATTGTAGAAAATATTCTGTGGCTTAACTAGCATGCAAGGCTTAATGGTTGTTCCTCATAGGATGCAGGTTCGATTTCTGTCTGAGAATGCATATTTTCTATGAAATTTCTAACATTCAGGCTGATAAATATAATTTATACTGTTTAATCAAAGATCAAAGCATTTACTTAAATAAGTGTATCCATAAAAAATAATGTATAAATAGAAAATATATGTGTGTGTGTATACACACATACACACACTTATTTTTTTAAACATTTCACCTTAAGCAAGGCAATAAAACCACTAAGAGGCAAGAGGTACTGAGTGTGAAAGAATATGAGAAAAAGAAAAACATTAAGGAGAGAAACCAATAAAAGAACAGGAATTAAGCATTAAGAACACTGTAATAATTACTTATTTCTTAGAGATTGCATTCTCAGAAAATTACAATCTATATATGCAAGTAAACTATACACACACACACACACTCCTAAAGTGTTTTAATAATAATCAAATCAGTTCAAGTAAAATTCATTTTTTGGTGACCAGCAACTATAAAAACACTTAAATTTGATGCTTTTCTGCAATTCTAACATGAGAGCTCCTTAAAAGATTCTCCGAAAATACTGAAGGTAAAACATTCTTACTTTGAGCAAAACTGTGTGATGATGATACTCTAAGTTCCCTCCATTAGAGCCTTTTTTCTAAAAGATTTAGGAAAATCTCAGTTTGTCACTGATCTGCAGGTTTTTGAGGAAATTTTGACACTTAGAGTGAAGCACAGAAATGAGGTGGCAAAAAAAAAAAAAAAAAAAAAAAATCAAGATTCCCAAGTAGACTAGGCAATGAATTGTAAGATCCTATATAGAATAACCCCATCTAAAATAGTTCAAATAATTGCATAAACAGGTACAGAAAGTAAGAAAATCTTCTATTCACATCTTGGTCACTAACAGTCATATAATACTGATCCTAGTTAAACTGAAACTGTATTTTCAGGAATGCAATAAAGAAGCTAGTGATGATCCTCAAAGAACACCCTGATTTGTAGAATAAGATTTGGATAGACAAAAAGTGTTACAATCCTGATGAACCTGACTACTACAGATTTATTTAGTACTACCTATGATAATAAACACTGAAATGGTTGCTTATGTGTTTGGTGGTGGGGACATTATGCTTTAGAATAGCTTTACTTATTGGCTAGTTATTCTTGACAGCACTCAATTCCCAAGAAATGTTCAAAAAAAAAAAAAAAAAAAAAACAGCTTGGTCCTAAAAGCTACCAAAAACTTTCAGCAAAAAAATGTTATTCAGCAAAGACAATCATTTCATACTCTAGTAACCACATTCTATCTGTTATGAAGTGGCTTGTATCATCTCCAGGCCTCAATCCCATAGAAAATATTTGGAGAATGATAGCAAATATTACACCGTTGAGGAGCTAAGAAATAAAAAAAAAAAGGGTTATCATGGATGTATAGAAGAAATTCCCTGAATATATACTCTCTAGATCAGCAAACTCAGTAACAGATTGTGTCATTTAGGTTCTGAAAACAAAAAAGTGCAACCATAAAATAATAACATTTTGCTAATATAAACTATTGAGTTCTGTATTGTTTTTATTATTACTGGACATAATTTTTTCATATTTTTCTGAAGAAAACAATCTACTAAAATAAATAACAAAAGTTAAATTTTACAGCCATACTTAAAATAACATTTTTTATAAAAACCTGAATTCACTTTTAAACAAATTCAACTAAAAATTATTTTGTTAATTTCTTGATGAATTGTATATACATTAATGCATATAAAAAGACATGTTTGGTGGACCATAAATGGAAATCAATCTAGTGTTTATAGAACATGCACCAAGTTTAAACATTCTCTTTCAGATGTATTGACAGCATTAATATGACAGGTTTCAATCTGGCCCAAGAAATGAAAAGGCACAACATACTCAAATGCCACTAGTCCCCAACTATAGCAAATCAAAGTTAATCAGCTTCATGAAAGTGACCAGTTAGACAGGAAGGACAGGTGATTATGTGCAGATTCCATGTAGAAACAAGCCATAATGCATACCAAGCTCACAACTGTGATGGTCCTGGGATATTGAGTAATACAGATCATGTCATACTGCTTCAATTCTAGTCATGATCCCTCAAAGTCAATGCCACTGCTTACATAGAGATGCCAGGCACTGTGGTCAAACCTTAGATTAAGGGGATGGCTCTTTCCCATATGGTCCACATGATCCAGGAGTAGCTGACCAAAATTTTCAGACACATGTCAGCATAACATGGGGCCTTCTAGCTATATTGATTTGAGTTCCCTGGACTACTATGCCTTGGATAGATAGATAAACAACCAGCAGCCCCAACAATTCCAAGAACTTGTTGAAAGCCACCATCATAGATATGATGAATAAATTACATATTCAATCACTTTTGAGGCCACATGAAATCTGAGGATTTTTTTTCTTGGATTTATTAATTAAACTTTTGTTTTATTAAAATTTATTTTCAATTATATATATATATATATATATATATATATATATATATATATATATATATATATGGTGAAGTAATGAATAATGGGTCAGACTGAAGAATCGGAAAGTAGTGTTCTAATTCCAGTCAAGTTTGTTAGATTCACAAGCAAATACCCTTAGGAAAGGGTATGAATCCATTTTTTGTTTATCACTGCCCCCCATCTATAACAGGCTGGGTTCTATATCCTTAGGTAGCAAACGGTTTAGGAGAAGAACAACTGTGGATTCAAAACCTAAGGAAGATAGTTTGAGGACCTTGTAGCACAATATATGTGCCATTTCTCTATATTCTTCTCTTCCAAAAAGTGTGGTTGATTCTGTACAATCCTTCACTACTATAATAAATCATATGTGTGGACAGTCTGTTTGATTCTAAGAACCAAGATGATGTACCCTCATATGTCAACAAAGATTCTAGTGTGTGTGTGTATATATATATATATATATAGGGAGAAAAAGAGAGATTACAGTGTGCAAACATATGTTCTGTGGAAATAAATAGGAGGCATTACTTTTAGAACATCTCTAATGTGTGAATATCCACAGACAGCACACAATCTAAAACAAATATATTAACTAAAATATCATTTTCATATAATACTCAGATGCTATATATAATTATACAGAAAAACAAATTATTGAATTTGTACATGTACTGAGAAAAATGTGTTTTGCAATCAGTGAGAACGTAGGAAAATAAGAAAAACACACACAATATATATATATATATATATATATATATATATATATATATATATATATATATATATATATATATATATATTATACATGCATACATACAGAGAGAGACAAACAGAAAGAAAAAATTCAAATATCTGGGAGTAAATTAAATAGAAGTAAATTAAAACTGGATGTTAATTTTGACACTTTTTTTTTTTTTTTCATTTAAACACATTTGTCTTCACTGCTAAAGGGAATTATATTTTCATCTTAGATTGAAATATTGCATCAAGCTAACTATTCAATCATCTATAAAAGCATATACTTCAATGTCAACTCACCAAAACCCAAATATTTTAGTCAAATTGAACATTGCCCATGCCCACATACATTGAGTCTCAGAGAAAAATCTAGATTAAATATAAATACATAAACAATAAATATACATTACCTTTATGCTTATGAATTTTATCAAATATACAAATAACATATAGACAGAAAATATTAAATTTGCAATTTATGTGCTTGTATGTACGAATATATAAAATAATCTATGTATAATGTATCTTATACACATGCACACAATCTATAGTGTGTGTGTGTGTATGTATATAATCTCACACAATACATATACAATCTATATATGTCTTCTACATGTATACTTAGAGAAATATTGAGATTTAGATTGTGTAGAATTCATCTTTCAGAAAATCTTAAGTCAATATCTGTAGAATCTAATAAATATACAAAAGACAACAGAAAAAAACTGAAAAAGAAAAAAAAAGGAATTAAGAAGATTATTCTTTGTTTCATAATCTGATCAAAAGATACCTTACCCACTTAATCTCCAAGATGATTCTTACTTATGAGTGGCTTTTCCAGTTTGTTGTTTGGAATTTAGGCAGACCATATACAGGAATTTTCATATTAGCCTATCTAAGGTGCATATCCTAAATTCTGTGTTTTGGACTTATTTCTCTATGTATTAGAGATATTGAAAACTTTGACAAAATGGAAATATTAAGTGCCAGCAAGATTACCTTGCTCAATGTTGCTCAGGTTAAAATAGCTTGCAGAATCTTTGTCTCTGGCTAATTTTGTTTTGCCAGTTCAACTTATAACATAATTAAATATGAAAAAGAAAATAACAATATGGTGAGAAAGAAAACTATTTTATCAGAACAATAGAAAAAGTTTAAGATTTTTAAGCTGTGCATGTTAAACATGCACCTCCCCCACTTACACTAACCAGTTCATTTAAATCATCATTTGATGTAAGGCAAAAACCTGATACTTAACTTTTAATATGTACAAATGATAAAACTTAGTTTATTTTTTAAAGAAATATATTAAGTCAATATAAAATTTACTAACATACAAGTTCAGAATACATAGAAATAATTGCTTTATAGAATACTGATAATAGAAGATGAAGCTAATTTTGAAAAGAAAAAATACATTAAGTAAATAAAATTTAATAAAAAGAAACATTATCCCCATGAAAAGAAATATAGTTTAAATTCAAAAAAACTTAAAATTAAATACATAAAATATTTGGCAAGAGATTCAAGACTGAAAACATCTAAATACCATATTGTATGTGTGTATATAACTATAAACATAATAATTGGTGGTTATATGCATTCGAGTAGACACCTGTTTTCTGGAAGGAGTAAACGGTAATTGAACCAGTTTCCTCTTATATAGAAGAAATCGATAAGTGGGATAAGTTGGAAACCTTATCAAAGAGCACTTTTTCTTTATTAAAAGACAAAGATTTCTACTGAAGCACATGTATCCCCTAAATATAAGGTTTACATTAATAATAAAAATCCCTTAAAGTTGAAGGGAAAATGACAAGAACTTACTACACTTACTTACTTATCTTGATGCTTAACCACTAAAAATATAAACTAAAATAAAAACATAAGCAAGTGTATACCAATTTTAAGTATTACAAGACCTTATCCAGTAATTCTGCATTTTCCACTCTTAAACAGAATCTGTTTTGAAATATAACTGTGACAGACATACATTCACATGTATGTAAAATAGAAATCAACACTGCATGGTGACTGGCAGTTTCATGCCTGAAACAATCATCAGAATTATAACTTAGTACATGAAATTGCTAGGCTCTATACAATGTTGATTTCTATTTCTACATAGTTTTTATATAGAAATGTTCTATCTCCAAGATTTATTACCAGAAATATAGCAAATTTTAAATGATAGATACACACAGGTAGAAATTTGGGTCAACAAGAATGCTCAATACTGGTAAAAGGAGTACAGAATTAGGTAAAAACAACACACAAAAGACTTTACTGTAAGTTTCATGCTGTTATCAGTGTGTAATTTGTTGCAATTTAAAATTTGTTTAAATATATATATTATATATATATATATATATATATATATATATATATATTTTATATATAAAATATAAAAAAATAAACAAATTACAGAGTGTAAAATGTCTTTTCTAAATGATCATTATGCCAGTATTTGCCTCAAATCAATTAAGCCTAAAAGTGACCAGTCCATACCAACTGAATTTTCCTACAACAGAGAAATAGGTGTTATTGATGGAAGGTATAAATATTCATGTGCTCTTGTCAAGAGGAGGACATTATAAACTTCATTGCTGAATAAAAATGATTTTTTTCATTGGGTATTGTTTGATATAAAAGTATCTTTTATATTGAACCATTAAATTAATTTATAATAAATGCTGATGAGAGTAAACAAATTTTATAGAAAAAAATATTTCAAAACAAAATTTAGAATTTTTTTTATCAAAAGTTTTCACTAGAATGCCTACACAGTGTAAAATTCAAATTCTAACTTCTTTTTATAAACAATCTAGCACCTATTTTAGAACTGGCTAAATAATGTCATTAAACTGAATGCCTGAATTTAAACAAATTTTTAATCAGCTTTAAGCTAATAATCTGTAACCAAGAAATTGTTATATAGAATATACACAATATAAAAAATGAAAACCTCAGTAAATTATTTTATTTCTTAGAAAGAAATTTAATTCTGAAGATTTTAATCTTTTTCTTTCAAACAACCTCCAAAAAATTAGTTAAGCAAAACTTAAACTATTTTTTTTCTAATTGCTATTAAGTGGTATCTTAATGCTGTTATCATAAATAATCTAATCAATAAATATTAATATACAAAAACATTTTATTCTGCTTGCTCCTCCATTAGTTCCTTAGTTAGCATGTATACACTGCCACTACATCTTAAATAATGGACTACTTCGTTTTGATCACATGGAAAGATGGAAACTACTTGGTTTTAGTGAGAAAATGAAAGAAAGGGAAAATAGAAGAGGCAATAAAACTTGTGTGTTTAATGTGTTTCAGTGAAATGGAAAAAAGTTGTCAATTTCTTTTTTTCATTTGTACTCCTACTTTTTTTTTATAGGTACCTCCAAAAATTTATAAAAAAAGAGCATACCATGATGAAAAATGGCTCCAAACTTGATAAAAATAAAGTTTTATCATCAAAACATCTGTTATTATTAAGAGGAAAAGCAGAAATAGGTTTTGATTATATTATAACTTTTTTAATCCTTTCTAGTACATTCGAAATTTTGGTTTAAAATCTTGTTTTGCATTATCAGCAGCTGGGCCAAAGATTAGTATGTCAAATTTAACATCTTTTTTGCTGTTAAAAAAAAACAAACGTTGTTTTGGAAATCTTTGAAAAATCAAATAATTGTCGAATTTTAATTAAATTTTCTGGGCTTTTTCACAAATGAATGAAATTATCTTTGAAATTGTTTTTAGAAAATCTTGGTATATATATATATATATAGTAATACTCATTTGGAAAAAATCCTTAGACCTGCTTACCCTGAAGATCCATTTACATGAAACCTAGGTAGGTTTCTTGGGTCTTTAGGATGTATTTATATATATATATATATATATATATATTTATTTAAAAATTATAACAAATATGTGATAAAATCACTACAAAAATAGTCATTTTGTTTCAACACCTCTGGTGTCTTATCAAGTGATGATGTTGAATGCCTACACAGTGTAAAATTCAAATATATATATATATATATATATATATATATATATATATATATATATATATATATATATATATATATATTTTTTTTTTTTTTTTAAACAGCTATTCACCCCCAACACACACACACTTAATTTCATGAAATTTTGATTAATTCAAATTTCAGAATCTTTGTAAAAGCAGGACTCCTTGGAGAATTTAAATCATCAATTTGTTTTTGTCAAACAGAAACACCATTTACTGAAAATCTGCTCTGAATCATAAAATAAAAAATGCAATAAAACTATGACTTAATTAGAAAAGCTTTTAATTGCTTTTACAAATAAAATATATTAAGGACACTATTGTTTTAAGAAAAAATTATTTTTCAATTAATTTTTACAAAAATTGTTTTCAATTTTTTTTGTAAGGTGCTCATTGTTGTAAGTACAGGCAACCAGACATAACATTATCAGAAAATAAGAGCAATGACTATTTTCCTAAACTTTTAAGATTACTAAGTACTTAAGAATTATATAAAAAAGGCACTCAAATCATTTTCTAAAAATTAAGTTTTACAGATAAAGTATCCATCTAACATTAGATTTGTCATCAGGCTGTCAGCACAACAAAACAGTTACTGTTGAAGTAAAAAATGCATTTCCATATTTTAAAGTAAATAATATTTGTTTCAAATCAGATTAATTATACTTTAAATCAGCTAATATTCCTCAAATAAAGATTTAGAAAAATATATTTTATTTTTGGAAGATTTTTAGTAAAAATTGCAATAAAAGACGCCTAAAGGAAAAAAGAATCCTTCTGGCCAATTTAAGTTAGTTTTTGAAATACAGCAAAGTATTTTGCTTATTGGAAATATTAAATTTAATCTATTACCTTGAAATTAAAACTAAAATAAAAGCTTCAATAAAGATTTTGCATTTTGGTTTAAATTCATTTTAAACCTTAGGTATTTTTTCATGTTTTTTTTTTTTGGGGGGGGGGGATAATAAATAATAATCAGCATTCATATTTATGATTGTTAATGCAATATTTTTATAAAGTTGCTAAGCTCAAATATTTAATGATTCAATAGGGGAATTTCTACAGATATTTTATTGTTGCAGAAAATGAAAATAGGAAAACCGTGAAATTTTCACGGGCATGTCTAGTAAATATATAATGATACGAAGTTAAAGATGATCTATTTGATTGATGTTTACATATGCAGTGCATGTTTTTAGGCAAAGAACAAGTTTTGAGACAGTAAACTTAAACTAGTTTTTTCATGTGTGTATATTAGTAATTTTATTCTTAAATTTATGAAAATATTTATACATTTCTCACAAACAGTTGAAAAAAAAAAAAAAAAAAAAAAAAAAAAATTGATATACACTTCCACCATATCACACACACAAAACAAAATGTTACTGCACAATACATCCATTATTTAATGAACAATGATGCAATTTGGTACAGTAGCAAAACAAAGATTTTTTTTTTTTTTAGAGATCTCAAGGAAACAATATAAAAGGAGAAAAATATAAGACTTTAATGTGTGTCAAAAAGATTTAAAGCATTTTGAACTAAGGTCATAACTGGACAAATAGTTATGGATATTTTTCAGATTAATTTTACTTAATGTATAAATAAGTTTCCATGATCAAATGCATAAGAGTTAAAAGTAATATCTTTAAAATTACTTACAAAATACAGTTATTTACATGAGTATTATTATTACATCTTTGTTGTTGTTGTTATCACAGCGTTTCAACCATTGGGCCTTCTGGCCTTCATCAGGTCTATGTTGATCTGGTTAACTTACAGGGAATTTTGAACTGAACCTTTTATTTAATTCATAGGGATAGATCGAGCAATGGAATGTGAACAATCTACCCCCATGGATTAAATAATGGGTTCAGTTCAAAATTTCCTGTAGGTTACCCAGATCAAAATAGACCTGATGAAGGCTGAAGGGCACAATGGGAGTAATGTGATAACAACAAAAACGAACAATAGTCTGAATGTAAATAATGATAACTCTTCATCCCCAAAGTTCAAACAGTGATTTACTGTTCTATTTCATTTCATACGAAAAATAAAAAATTAAAAAGTCCTTAGAAAAAAAACAAAAAGCCATAAGAAATTGACAAAAGTATTTTATTGAAAACAAAGTGAAAAGAGAAAATATTAAACCTGAAAAGAGAGAGAGATGGAAGAGATCTTTGATGGATTTGACTGCAAGAGAGAGTGAGTGAGTGAGTGTGTGTATATGCATTGAACAGTAGGTGAGCCACAGTGTTAATTGTAAAAGGTATCACTTACCCCTGTCATCTGGTAAGTCGGTTTCAAGTGGTAAGAAATTCAGTAACACCGACAGGCGACACCAGAGAGATTGAGAACTCTGAAGAAAGAGATTGTACACAAACCAGAATTAAATAACAAAACCACATTTTAAATTTTTTATATATTTACTTTATCTTTAATACTCATAATTACTATTAAATCTCTTAACAGCTATTTTCTTATCAAATTACTTTTATGTTAGTAGTTATTTTTAATTGATATTTCCCTCTTTAAAAGATTTTTTTAAACTTTAGCCTATAATTAACATTTATATTTCACTTAAGTTTGATTTCTTTATTATTATTTATTCTTATTAGCATATAACTTTTACCTATTATTTACATAATATTAATATTTCTTCGTAAATTTGCTAAATACTTGGCCTTATTATTTCATTTAAAAATTTTAATTATATAATAATTTAGAGGTCAAATTTATTTATCCTTTTAATTTCTTTCTCTTACTTTGTCGCCTTTGCCTTCCTCTTCTTTCCTGTTTCTTTAAGTTTTAAAAATATTTAATCTTCCTTTTTATTTTATGTTATCTTAAAACACTTTGGTGTTGATAAACCTTGGAAGATCAATTATCTTGCAGGATGAAATGGCCATACAGATAGGGTATTAAATTTCCTTTATATGTAATTTATTTATTTATATTGCTCTGTAATAAATACATTGAGCTCTCTTTGTGGATCAGTTTTAATATTTTATATTATTAGGATTCACTTGAATTACTTACCCATAGATTTATTTATATATATATATATATATATATATATATATATATATATATATATATATATATATTCTGTTTATACATTATTTTTATGGATACAACTTATTTGAGTAAATGCTCTGTTTTAATTCAACAGATTTAATTAAATCTACTGGCCTGAATATTCAAGAAATTTTTAGAAAATGTATTCTCTAACAGGAATTGAACCTGTGTCCCATACAGTAACCAACATATAGCCTGATGTGCTGTTAACCATTCAGCCACGGAGAACTTTCTGGTTAGTAAAGTTCAAATTACTGCTTATAAACACACATCTTCAACAATCTTTCTTGATCTATCTTTTCTGCTCTGAAACATAACCTAACACAAACAATGACAACATTAGATGAAATGGATTAAAACTGACAGATATTTTAATATATTTCCTGTTTATACATTATTTTTGTAGATACAAATATGTTGACATTGTTTACATTAGGTTACTTTTCAAAACATTTGTTATTATTAAGAGGAAAGAGTAAAGTATGTTTTGGTTATTTAATTAGATTTTTAAACATTTCTAGCACCTTGTTTTTCTTGTATCAACAGGTGTGTGTGTGTGAGCGCAGTAATGAAAACTTAGGAATCCAAAATTTCAGGATTGTGGGTCTGGATCCAGCCTGGGATGTTTTTAATCTGCTCACAGAGTCAGCCTGTTTCCAAAAATGGTATAATATGTTAGGCTATGACCTCTAGGAGTAAAGTTGAAAAGTGTGACACAGTGACACACTGACATTTGCATTTATTATATAGAAGATGAGCTTTTGAGAGTTGTGTCCATTTAATTGAAAAAAGTGTGACAGTGACATTCACATTTATTATATAGAAGAGAATTACATTGTAATAAATGTGGTATGAAAATGGCAATGACAAAAAAATTTCTTTTCAGTCAATTTAAATTAGTTTTGAAATAAAGAAAAGTAATTTGCTTATTGGAAATATTAAATTTAATGCATCAGCTTGAAATGAAAACTAAACAAGCTTCAAGAAAGAGTTTTATTTTTAAAAATTCATTTTAAATCTTAGGTATTGCAAATCTGTAAAGGTAGCTATATATATTATACAGACAGACAGACAGACATTACATCAGACATTGAAAGTCAACCAACTAAGTTCTGGTAAGGTGAAAATGACTAAAAATGAAGAAACTAGGAGAGAAAACAAAAGTTAATGATGTTATTTAAAAAAAATTTGTTATTTCAAACTACAGAATCACCCAAACTCCCTTGTCAAATGAGTAAAATCATTACACAAAATGTAAATCAAAAGCTATTAGTGGCATAATTATTACATTGGAAAGAAAATCCTGTTGCAGCTATGACTTGATCACTTTGATGCTGCTTTTTAAATACTTACAATAAAATATTAATATTTATATTTTATTACCTTTTTTTCTTTCCTTACAGATTTAATATTGGTGCAGGTAAATTTTGTATTGATTTTACCTTTTTAAATTGAGTTTATATCAGACCCAATCAAACACTGTATGAATTCAAAATGGAAATGGCAAGAAATATTCCTTCTGTTTATGAAAATAAAGTATCTAGACGAGTTTAACAATGGAAAAAGATTTTCTTTTGTCAATTCCCTTTGAACTGGACAAGCAAGTTCTGCTGATACTGAGCTTCAGCAGACCACAGTTGAGGAAAACTCCAAGCAAACTGCATGAAAATTAGTAAAACAGTTTAATACGAGTCATTCTACAATCAGAAAACACTTTCATAAACAGAGAAAATTCTCTAAACTTGGTCAATGGGTTTCTCATCATCACTTCTCATCTTAATGAAAAAGTTGTTCTTTGCTTATCATTGGATAGGAAACTTGCTACGAAACCTTTCATGAGTAAAATCATCATCACCAGTGATGAAAAGTGGTTCTCTATAATCCAATGAAAATATCAAGTTATCACCTAGTGAAAATTGTGTTTGGTGGGATATGAACAGTATCGTATATCAGAAAGTACTAAACCAAAACAAAATAATAATATATTATACAAAGAATTATTAATTGGAAGCATTGCCTAAATATTTGAAAAGTGTCCATTATTGATTAATCATAAAGTTATGATAATACAAGATTATGTTCAGGAAGAGATTATGGCATTAAATATGGAAAATTGTCTCATTCTCCTTACTATTTTTTTGCTCCTTTTTCAGGTCGTTGCTACATATTCCTTTGAAGAGAAAATAGTTTATTAATTGCAGAGAGGTAAGGACTTATATTGAGTGTTTATTTGCACCAAAATCTGAAGAATTTTATGCTCAAGGAATGTACAATTTGCTAAACACATAGGATCATGTTATTGAAGGGAAATATCTTGATTAAGACATTTGTTTCTTTTCCATCTTCAAATGTGATAGGTCTTTCTTGCAAACCTCATATTTAACAAACTGGTAAAAATTATAAAAAATAAATAAATAAATAAGGAATACTAGGTAAAAATGCTACCTTAAAACAGTCAGTTTCAACATTGTAAGAATTAAAAATATTTCCAACAAAATATTTTCTAAGAATGATCTATATTTTTTGAAGAAGATTTTTTAACTATTTTTAGAATATATTTTCAATAACAAAGCAAAGAAAATGTGTTTTATTCACGGAAATTTTAAGATTTTTCATATGGAAATTTTACCATATTTTTAAGTGTGTACATGTGTGTGTTTGTGTATGTAAGGTAACACTAAAATAAATCTAATCAAACTCTGAACATATTCATAAATGAAAAATAGAATAAATTTACTCAAGTTATTTGAATACAAATACAAAACTGTACATATATAATTTAATCAAAAACACCATGTATGTTTTGTCACAACAATAACAATGTATAATTGCTGATAATATTTATAAATCAACCTCAATGCAATATGTGCATGTGGCAAATATTAAATCAAGAATAACCTATTTCTGTGAAAACACTATGAATCTTATAAAAAATGCCATGAAAACTTATTATAATCTTGATCTAAAGTTGGCATTGTACCTATAAAAATAATGACTTATTTACATATGAATTAATACTTTTGTTTAGAATCAAAATCACTTTGTAGCACTTGTGTGTGAAATGCAGTATAGTATCTTCAATGTGAAAGTTACATACAAAAATATACATTGTATGCAGACAATTCAAAGTAGTTTGGTCATCTTCAGTGATTATAATTATCATCATGACAATATGTAATAATAGTATGATTTGTGAGCAAATCAATACTATTTTACAACAGTAAATAACCATATGAAGCCACATAAACACTGCAGTTCGGACTAAGCATGAAAACTGTTTTTATGGTATGGTAAAAACTAGTATTCTATAAATTCTAGCCATGAAAGGAATGTTAATAGAAAATAGTTCATTGCAGTAAAGATTATACTGTGAAGTCTGTCATAGAATACTGGTTAACATTTGGATTTTAGTGTTTTTCTATATGACCTTGTGCCAGATTAAATACATAATGTTTTCTATTTAAGTAATGATGCTAGAAAGCTATGCTATAGTGATGATTAAGAAGTTTGGTAATAAAAAGTGAATAATTATAACAGAATTATGAGAGACCTATAAATAAAAGACTTGGTCAGATTAGAAAGGTATGTCTCTACATAAAATCATTAAATTTAAATGAAACATGTTTTGTCAAGCTGACAGTGGTTATACATGTTATCTCTTTGGGAACTATTATTTCTGGCAAGTGATGTAATATGTGTTGTGGCATGTTTAGGGGCCAGAAAGAAAGACACGGAAGACGAAGGTAGGTTGAAAAAGTATATTGAAGATATATACAAAACAATAGTGTTAGTAATAAGTAGATTAGCACTGCGTCTACTACTCCACTCCACACTCCCGTCCGACCTTCGCAGTTTGTATTTATGAGAGAAGGAAGAGTTCATTATACTGTAAGAGGGTTTACCACAACAATATGATGCGTATTTAAAGTCAAATTCATATAAGTTGCAACATAAATCAATTTCTTAAACTTATTTTAATATCAGTAACCAAAATATAAGCACATATCAAAGCTTGAAAGAATGATTATGTTTTTAAACAAAAATTATACATTTGTTTTATAATTAACTTTAAATAATTTATTGACATTTTCCTTATTTCTTCTGTTGCCATTACCAACCAAAAAAGCTGTAGCCATATAATTTTATTATCACAATCAATAGTAAAAGTTTGCAGAGTAAGAATTCTAGTCATGCAAGAAAGAAAAAAAAAGCTACATTTTTATTACAACATGCAGGCAGATATGAAAGGCTAACAACTAAAAGTGATTATGTCCAAACTATTTAAATACAAAATAATCAGTCCTGGTTCGGAATCTAATCAAACTCCGAACATATTCATTTCATTAAGAGACATTATATATTTTATAATGATCTTAAAAATAAATTTTCCAGTAGGATATGGACATAAATGTTTAGTGGATTTATTCCATTTTTTTCTGGCTGTCAGTCTCTGATCTTTGGAAACTGTTCTAGACATACTTTTGTCTGCTGCATTTTTGCCTGTTGTATCTCAAGAGTAAACAGTTGATTTTTTTTCTCTAAAATTTTCAGTAGTTTGAAACAATTTCAGTCAATACTATTGTAAGTCATATTAATGAAAATTAATTCTTTTAGTTCTTGTGAAGTAACCTGAAGTTGTCCAGAAATAAATCTAACATTGCATTACTGAGAATGCTTTTTGCTTTAGACTGAAGTCAATTCATTTTTATTACTTGAAGAATACATACAATTTCTGTAATGCTAAGTGGTTCCCTCTCCAAATTAATACAGGAAAACGTAGCAAATGATTAACATTTTAAAATAACTTTTGAAAGAAACTTTTTAAAATCATCTACACCTAAATATAAATTGTGAAGTGTGAGAATTACATCACCAGTGACTAATTCATATTTTTGCCATCAAACTAATACTATCCAATGCTTTTGTGTTTCAACTATGTTAGATGAGATTTTACCGAGTTTATAAGATCCAGATCAATTGTGGATTCATTTTTCTGATGTTTAGTGGTATCAATAAATAATACATATCAACTCGACACGTTAGCATTTATAATTTAAATTCAATGTAAGGACACTTGTAAGTGTTAATTTAAAAAAAAAAAATTAGAAACATAATTCAAGGGAGGTAACTGCTATAAAACCAAGCTTAAAACCAAATTAAAATTTTATGTATGAAAATAAATATCGCAAGATTATTGCAAACTTACTTCCACATAAAAGCAAGTATATCAAAGGAAGTTATGTTGAGAAATAAACTCCCATATTTTTCTACCATTGAACTTGCTAAAATGACAAAATAATATCAATTAGTAATATTATCCAGCGTTCTGTGTCTGACACTGATATACACACATCTACACATTATTTCTGAACATGTTCTAATACACACTACTTTATGAGAAGCTTCTTTGACAAAGGACTTTTTAAATTTTGGTTGACAAATTTTTCCAAAATTAATGTATTAAAAAATTAAATATAAAAATATTACTTTAATATTTTAAATTTTTTAAAGTATTTTTAATGATTGATCAAAAGTCCTCGACTCTAAATCCCTGGTGGACACTATATATATATATATATATAAATAAAAACACTTCCACGAAAACAACTCTCTAAGTAAGATCTTCAATAGGAAATCGATCAAAATTAGCTACTTCTGCACTAAATGTACCAAATTATCAACTCCCATAATAACTATGTCTTAAGTAAATTCTATGGGAAAAAAATAAAATCTAGCACAGAACCCCCCCTGAGAAAACTGCCAAGTCGAGGGCAAATGCAGATCCACTAGGGTAATATATGAGGTAACCATTGCCACCAAAGACAAATTATAATGTTTACATTGAAATTTCTGTGGGAGAATTGAAACTGAGAATTTATACCCACAAGCACTCATTTACCAATCCTAAATTAAAATTCCAAACCACTCTTTCAAAGAAACTTTTGGAACTAAAGAGAAGGGTCTAAACCCGCAGAGAGAATAGCTTTAGAAAGATGCAGGCTATGTTTAGAGGAAAAAAAAATAGAATAATAAAATACAATGATCAATGCAAACTCTTAAATCAAAGGAGAAAGCTAGTATTAAAATGTAGGCATAGAAGCAGGTTCAAACTTATATAAGAATATAGATCTTACCTTATTACTTACTAACTACAGCCCTCCCAACTGATGCAGGTTGGATACAATAAGTTAAAGTTTGGTATAAAATGGAAAAGGGAGGAGTAGGCATATAGATCTCACCTGTGCACAGGTTGTTATGACACTAGCATGACACTTCATCCAGTCACAAAGAACTTTGACAACATGAAGGAGGCCTTCATTTTGGGTTACTTCAATTACATGTTGCATATGTAGACGATCAGCTTCATTTCTGAAAATATAAAAAAAAATTTATCATTTTTAAACAATTTAAAATAGCACAATACCAACATTCAACTCAATACAATCTGTTTAACCAAATTTAAAGTACATAAAAAGTTTAAACTTTATTTGTTAACTTCTAGCAACTGATAGCAATAACCTGTTATTGCTATGCAACAAAATAGCCATACAGTTTCCAGAAAATTCATTTGTGTAAGGCATAAAAAGTTGAGTTTAAAGTTGGCCATTTTGATTTTTATCATGTGGTCAACCATTTTGACTATTTCAGAATGACCTCATTTACAAAATTTGGGAGGTGATTACTGGTAATGTAATCCTATACCATAACTTTTCTTGAAAAAAAAACTCTTTATATCAATTATGAGAATTTTAAACAAAAAATGATCAAATCAGGTTTTGTGAAATTTTATGGCACTAAAGTTTAAAGTATTATACACATTAAAGTTAAGATGACTTTTTAAATTGTGAAATCTCTTGAAGTTTTCTCATTCAGAGTAAGTGAAAGATTGGTCATGGAGATTGGGAGAAAATGAGAAAAACTGCAACAATAATAAATATGGCCAAAGTTATTTAGGTCCATGGAATTTACTTTTTCATGTTACAAAATTATTTTGGGGGAAAAAAAAAAAATAAATAATAGTTGGACCATTAGTGAAAACAATTTTGGAAACAATATTGCTGAATCCAATGTAAAACTACACCTGGCATTTATGTAATTACATTATCTTGGTATGGAGATAGATGGTTAGCATTTAAGATGAGCGGTTTTGAATTAAAGAAAATCTGAGGTCTCACATCTGGTGTGATCAGTTTGTTTATATCTTTATAAAATCAACAGTTTGTACAGATCTATGAATATACATAGACTACACAATATCACTTCCACAAAAAAGTATATTAACTTTCATATTAGTAGCTATAATTATTATCTGAAATTTAATTAATGATTCCACTGCTGTGAGCATACTTACATATCTTTACAAAACTTACAGTTTGTTTGTCAATATTTTTTTATATATATATATATATATATATATATATATATATATATATATATATATATATATATATATATATACACACACCTTTCCAAGATACTGTGAAATATCAGTCCCTAACTAATGCTTAGCAATATTTCCAAACTAGTATAGACATATAGAAGCATAAAATATGATCCGAATTAAGTGATTTTTTTTTTTAATTGTGTGTTGGAGTATTGTTTAGGTTCATCGGTACTGCAGAGTCTCCAATGAAAAACAAAATGGCAGTGCCTATGAGAAATTGCCATCAGCATCTTTATAATCATTTCCTGTAAATGGCAATACTGGGTTTCCAGTTCCTTCTAAAGTCTTATTCTCTTTGATTTCCAGTAGCCCCTTGTGTCTTAGTGGCATTATCACCTTGCTTGGGGTGAATTGATTTAAAAAAATGTATTAAATACATGTGAAAAAATAATTATTTAACTAAAAACTATTGTGCAATAATCCTCTTCAACTAGGACACCTCAAGGTAATATTTAACAAGTCTTGTTGAATATCATTACTGAATAGCAAGTTTATTCTCATTAGGTGCCCAATATTTGTAGCCTTGTGCCAAACTATGGTAAGTAAATAAATCCTTTCAATGGGTGGAGAAAAAGGGAAATTGACAACATTTATATACACTTTGATTTACCAAAAGTCATGGGATGCCATCATACCTTGAGGTGATATTAAAATGCCCAGACCTGTATCAGTTGTGGTTTGGCATAGGCTGTTCATGGCAAAGCAAATCATCAAATTTCAAACAGGTCATGACAATGTCTGCCTGACAGACTAGATATTTCATTTCTAAAATTGTGGGACATTTGACATCTTTTGATCTCTATTGTGTCATGAGTGTATTGGGAATAGCTAATGGAAGGCATTGTTCCTCTTGGACAGTGCAGTAGCTAACCACAAGTCATGACTAGAGATGTCTGAATATAATTGTAGTGACAGATATGCAACAATATCTCAAATCAAATCCAATTCAGGAGATACAAGACATATCTAGCAAATCAGTTCAACTTCCTTTAGTTTCCACAAGACATGAGAACAGATGAACCACCAAGGCACTCCTGTTAACACCACAACATTAGAGAGAACAACACCTGGGCTTTAGTCGTCACTACTTGGATTTTAGATAACTGGTAACATGCAGTGTGGTCCAATGAGTCCTGGTTCCAGTTGTTTTGGGTTGATGGTAAGATTTCAATAGTTCCACATCTTATGAATGTCTCTTTCTTGGAATCAAATCCACTCTTCAGAAGATAGTAAATTGGAACTATTTTCATTATATATATATATATATATATATATGCGTGTTGTGATGATCGTTCTATAAATAATAGGATGTGTTCATATTTGTCTGCTAGTCCATCTAAATACACCTCCAACCCAGTAACCACTATGTTGCATTGCTTTGTGACCATTTATATCCATCCATGTTTGTACCCCAATAACAATGGGTTATTACATCAGGATAATTCAATGTGTCATCAGGTTCTAATTCCCCAGAATAGGTTAGAGCATTCTGGAAATTTCCAATGAAAGGTGTAATGTTCACTTGAACACTATGACATTAAGCATTTATAGGACATGGTAGAGAGATCCATTTGCATACATGACCCTGCACCTACAAATATCAGGAAGCTGTAGACAGTTATCAAGATGGCATAATTCAATATCTCCCCAAACCATCTTTAAATAACTTTTCAACACACAGGTCCAATTACATCATGCTGAGAGTAGTGTTTTTTTTCATTATTCTGATAAATAATGGCATCTGGCATAAAAGTACATACAAAGCAAAAGTGTATAATTAAATTCCTACACAGAGAAAAAAAACTGCACTCATTAACATCCATCTATCTATATATATATATATATATATATACATACATACATATATATACGCACACACACACACAATTACTAGACTGATACCAGTGATCTGATTTAATGCAATTAACTCCCAATCTAATGTTGGGATCACTAATGTCAGTTTAATCCAATTCATTTTTAAGCCACCTCTGTTAACAGATACTAATATTTCATTTCATAAAAAGCATTGGAGATTTCTAAATTTCATTCTTTTCCCTCTTTTATTTATATTTCCCAACATAAAACAAGAATACTAAGACAAGCATACAAAAAAAAATTGAAACCTGCTAAAACAAAGAGAAAAGCATAAAAATATCACAAAGAAACAACATACATTTCTGAAAAGTGTATGTGATTCTGTGAAATTCAGACTAAAAACTTTTATTAGTGAACAAATTTAATTTTATTTATTATTATTAAAATTTATGTAATTGAACATCATATCTTAGAAACGAAAATTTCCTGGTCAACCATCATTTTTTTCTCAGAAACAGGTATAATGATTTTGCCAACAAAAAAAGAGAAAAACCTTTTTACCTGTCCACCTGACTCTCCCCTTCAGCATCTGTTTCACTCAGGGCACTGGAAAGCTCTGAAAAGAATAAAACATTTTAGACAATAAAAATAATTCCAAAGGAATAAATATAAATTAACAGTAACAAAATTAAAAATATAATTGTTCAAAAAGACATTTTCAGTTTTTTCACATTCCATTTCACAAAAGCAAAGCATAACACAGTAGAGACCAAAAAAAATGGCTGCAAATTATATAGATTTTCATAAGCTTCCACATGCAGCAGATACCACTTATGAGAAATGCCATGAAGAGGAACATCATTAAATACTTATATTAAAAGATTTCAATATCAGTATGCTGAATAAATAAACAAGACAGGTAGCTTTGTTTATGTATTTTGTGTAGCTTACTGACCCAATCTATTCCAGTGTAATTTTTATTAATGATATCAGTGTTAAATATAACAGATCCTCACCAAGTGCAGAATAATTTTTCCCTACAATGTCATCTCCATTTTAGGATTACAATTGTCCAAAAGTCTTTACAAGAACTACAAGTTTTATCTTTGTGATCACCAGATAGAAATCTAAGTTATTTAAGAATGAACATTACATAGGAAAATATTGCCAACAACTAATCTTTTTTTTTATCTAGTCAAAATATATTTTTAGACACATCTAAATTTTCATATATAATGTTTCAAAAAGGCTGTTTTTATTTTTGACATTTTTAGCAACTTGTTTTGAACAACATATTTACAAGTGTGTTCCAATACCTACTGGCATATTTCAAGCAACTTCATAATTTCTCACCAAAGACTTAAACAATTACTGTCAGTACCTTTTGCAGTCTTCTAGGGAAAATAAATGTTTTTACATCTTGAGAATTTTGTAAAGACTAGATTAAATGGTAACCTTGCAGAAGTAAATATGTTGGATGAATGAAAAATTTGCATGCCAAGTTGTACCAATTTTTGTTTGGTAACCAAAGAAATTTACACACAAGCATTATCATTACCCAGCATTATTACCCAAGATAAAATATTACTCTATTTCGATTAACCTATTCTAAACTCTTTTTGCTGATTACTGCATTCAGTCTATTTTTTGTGGGGAGCATTAATTGTTTAAATTAATTTTGGTTTTTCAGGAGTTCTCAGAAGTCTCCCTCCCCATCTTACCACATACCCAGCATCAATGTTTTGATGATGAAGACTGAACTTTCTTCTATTTAGTATCAGTTAATTTCCTTTGCCTCAGGATTGCTTTCATTCCATTATTTTGTTAAAATAACATCTTTTCCTTGCTTGTAACATTTTGTTTGATACTAGAACATTTTCATCATGTATTGAACTACATATAGAAATATTGTCCAGTAACTTTTTTTTCCATTTAGAAGTCACACATTAAAGCATATAAGCAAAACTGGTACAAATGATTTTGAAGATATTGGTTATCTACCACATTATATATTGATTATTTTCAAGGTTTAATTTGATTGCTATCAATCTCAACTAGTTTACCTGACCATGGAACATCTCTTTGAAAATCATTTTTGACATATTCAATTATTCACGGTACCTTCTCCATAAACAGTGCAAATCTTTTGTTTGTGTTACATTTTTGTTTTTCTTAACAAATAAGAAGCATAATATCACAAAAAAATATTCTTCTATTTTTGAATGTTAGAATCAATAAACAAAAATGGATCAATTTTGATAATCATTTTAAAGATATGAAAGCTTTTTGTATGAAGTTAACTAAAATCTCCTAATATCATTTAATGACAAAATATTTGGGATAACTGAAAATAAACTTCAATTTTTAACTATTAGTGAAATGTGCCAAACCAAACTTGACTGTTTAGAATAGATTTGTCATGCAAATAAACACAGAACTAATCCTATTTAAAGTTTGATTTTACTTAAAAATAAGTAAATTAGTTTTACACAGCCACCAATTTATTTAAATTTAACTTTTTTTTTCTAATGAAAAGTTTCTTTAGTCCACTCTCAACCTTGCTAAATAACTAACACAATGGATATATAAGCAATTTATATATATATATTTCATAAGATGTCTTCTCTCACCTGTGTCAGTTGGCCCTCGGCTTGTTTCTGTATCAGTTTCTATTACAAAGTCATGGAGTTTTTGTGTTATTTCTGCTGAGTGCCAATCTTCTACTGTGTTATAGCCTGAAACAAGCAAATCTTTTTAAGATAACATCAAAGTGGAAGGTCTCAAGTCACATGAAATTATGATTACAGTTCTCTACTTTTAAGGAATTTATTAGTGTTTAACAAACTGGAACAAAATTGAGTCACATAACATCAGAAAAATTTGGAGAAAAGTAAAAGCTGCAATATGATCTAACATCAATACAATATGATCTTTAATTATTGTTTTAAAAAAAAACCACATATCAAGTTTTACTAAAGCTGTCATTTCAATTTTGAATTTTCCAAAACTTCATTATCAAATTTATTTTTGCAAAGTTCTTTTTAATCAACATTTTTGGCCATTGTATTCAAATAGATTTTTAAATTATACTTATACTTTTAGCATACAGAGTTGCTATGAAATTAAATTTTTTTTTTATTATAAAATTCACACTTACAAAATTCTAAAAATACTGTTTGTGTCTTACCAGAGAGTACAGAGTTTCTTTGTTCAATGTTGTTATCTTTGAACAAATTAAAATCCATGCAGCTGTCAGCACTGTCCATTTTTGAGTTCTTCAGATTCAGCTCCAGTTTTTGTCCAAGGAATGTGGCCGAGTTAGACAGGAGTTCAGACGAGAAATGTACAAGACTGACATTAGTAGCAGCATCAGTCCAAATGTTATTGCGAGAATTTGGGTGTCTCAGATTCCAGTTCCCATCCATACCTGCAGCTGCTGCAGCTGCTTCAGCTGCTGCGGCTGCAGCTGCAGCAGCAACATTTGACCGATGATCTGCAGAACCAGGCCCATTAGTTAAAAGCTGGTTATTCCGGCCTGTCAACGAAAAACTCGATGGTACATCTTGTCCATCAATAAGTGTGTCTGATAAATCAGAATCAGAGTCATGTTCAAGATAGCTCCCAAGATCCTCATCAGATTCATCTGATAATAGGTCAACATCATTCACATCTTCTCCACCTAATTTGGGGGGGAAAAAAAAATTAAAAAAATCACTGATCATAATAAAGATCAATTCCGACATTAATTTTTTTCAGTCAATTGAGATATAAAAAGTTTTAATATAAAATTTCAAAATATTCCTCCAAAACACAAAATATATATATATATATATATATATATATATATATATATTAAAAAAAAAAAATCCATTTCTTCATGTCAATGGCATTACTCGTTCTTAAATAAACCTGGAAAATTTAATTCAATTCTCTTGGAGACACATATTACATTGCATAATCACTACATTCCTATTAGATTTCTTTTACAGAAGTTTTATGGACAAATTAAGAGTGTTTGTTGTTTTTTTATTCTAGAAAAGAACAAAAATTAAAAACTAAAAGAAAAGTCTATTTCAAAATAATAATAATAATAATAATAATAAAAAAAAAAAAAACATAAGCCAGACCTACCTTCACTGAGATCAGAATCATCATCAGATACTGCAGAAGCATTACTGCTGCTACTATGATGCCGACGTCGACGGCGCTTCAGATTCCTTAAGCATAACTTCTTCTATTTAATAAAAGAGATTAAAAGTAGCATACAATAATCCCTTTGCTCATTCACAGAAAATAGAACTAAAGCAAACTTCAATTGATATAAATAATGATTATATAGATTTATATTATATAAATAATGATTATATAGACAAATGATGCTGTATTAGGCTAAATTGTGTACTTGACATTCCAAATCTCTACTCAGAATTGTCTTGTGAGTTAAACTTTTGAGATATATACATAGCATTATTCATGTTCTAAGTAAACATATTAAAGTTATATTAGTACTGAGTGTACACATACTCTATATATATATATATATATATATATATATATATATAAGAGACTGTCTGCTCCCTCTGGCCTCTTCAGGTTAGAATAAAAGGAAGCCCAAAATGTATGTAAAAAAAAAAAATGCATTTGGATCTCTGAGGATGAGTGGGAACCATACCTGATGACCAGAGCTCCAAAAGTGTTTGTCTGCCTGTTTTTTATATATATATATATATATATATATATATATATGTAATATTAATTGATAATTTGTATGGATAATTTCAAAGAGGATACAAATCCAAAGAGAGCTCAATGTAAAAACAGGGCAAATAATAATGATGATGAATGTGAAGATTTTAGAATTCC
Organism: Acanthosepion pharaonis; assembly: GCA_903632075.3. Classification (NCBI taxonomy): domain Eukaryota; kingdom Metazoa; phylum Mollusca; class Cephalopoda; order Sepiida; family Sepiidae; genus Acanthosepion; species Acanthosepion pharaonis. The sequence continues at coordinate 1,923,405 of CAHIKZ030000320.1, forward strand.
ATAGTAATATTTTATTTTGCAAAACCAATCTCTCGGTCTCGTCTCATCAATTCAAACGTTTTCAACAATAAATGGATTTAAAAATTCATCCAGGCATAGGCAGATAACAAAATATTTAAACATAAGAAGTGCTTTGAAATAAAATTTGGATATGGGGGAAGGGAAAAAGAGAGAAAAGGAAAAGGTGAGAAAGAGGTATGTATGTCTAGAGAGAACTATATGGGTGGGGAGTAATATAGGGAGGGAACAGTCATGTATGAGAGCAGACAGGTTAACCTCTTTTCACCGGATGTGAGAAGTAAGGTAGAGAGAATATCTTCAAAAAAGGACAAAGGAAAGCGAAGGAAAGAAAGAGAAAAAAAAAAAAACGGTGATTCAGAAATGGTAATTGTTGGGGTTTAAAATTGAATATATTCATAAATTGTCTGTTCAATGTATTTAGTTATTTACTACATTATTATAAATTAGTAAAACAAGCTAAATTATGAATAATTTTCTTAAAAAAAAAAAAAATTTTTGTAAAAAATTCTTCAAAACAAAAATATGCAAAAAGATCTTTTAAAAAATAAACAGATCATTTTAAGTGAATAAATTATGAAGATACAGATGCATATATATATATATATATATATATATATATATATATATATATATAAACATTCGCATACAAATACCATGTTTTACATATACATAAAACATACTTAAAATAAAAAAATAATACAAGAAACATACTCTATTAATCTTTGGAAAGATTCTTCAGACACTTCCAGAGAATCACTAATAAAAATAACGCTGCTTTTATTCAATTTAATATTATTGATTTCCACCCATATTTTGAAAGACCTATTACTAAAAAGTTAAAATTTTGATAAAAATTATATTAACATTACTGATGATGAACTTATTTTGAAGTTATTGTAGGGTCTAGACAATCTCTACTAATGTATAATAATTCTACTTGGGTTAAACATATTAATGACAGCTTCAATGTTCCTATGGGATCATATAATTCTACTCAAAAAGTTGACTTAGTAGGTGTGTGTGTGTGTATATATATATATATATATATATATATGACATCTTCAGTAGCATTATTGACCCCAACCAGGTAGGTCTTTACAGAAATGGACTTATTGTTATTCCTAATAGTAATAGTCCTCTATCTTCCAAAATACAAAATAAAGATCATAAAAGCTTTCCAGTTTCTGGGATTTAAGATTGAAATATCTTCCAACCTCAAAATTGTTAACTTCCTAGATGTTACCTTCAATCTTTCTAATGATACATTCAAACATTTTCAGAAAGAGAATCAAACCTCCATTTATATCAACATCTACTCTAATCACCCTAAGTCAATAATAAACCAACTTCCTAACATTGTTAATAATTGGGATCAACAGATTATCATCAATCAGCAAAATCTTTAATGAAAATAAAGTCACTTATAATTAAGCCCTCAAAAAATAGTAATTTTAAACAAAAATTAAATTATCAAGAAAATTTGAAAAATAATACAACTAACAAATCTAAAAACAGAAAAAGCAAGATAATATGGTTTAACCCACCTTTCTGTAAGTTATTCTTAAATTTAATAGACAAGCATTTTAATAATAGCAATCCTTTGAAGAAAATTTTAAATAGAAAAACTTTAAAAATTAGTTACTCATGTGTTAATAATGTAGAAAGTATAATTAGTTCCCACAATAATCTCCTCTTAAAAAATTTCATGGCAGTGAATCACAGGGAAATAAACCTTCTTGTAATTGTAAGGTCAAGGCTGACTGTCCAGTTGGAGGTATTTGCACTTGGGAAAATGTAGTATATTAAGCTACTATTTTTCTGAAGAAAAATATCAACAAGAAGGTTTATATAGAAATTTCAGCTGGTTGGAAACAACATTTTTACAATCACTGGCATTCCTTCACCAATGAATCTTTGAGATATGAAACAGCTTTATCAAATCATTACTGGAATCTCATTGATGGTGGCTTCACCCCACACATAAAATGGAAGATCATCTGTAAACCTTAAACTCCCAAAACCTTCAGGGACAGATACAATCTTTGCATCAAAGATTATTATAATTAAGTATGAGTTACTGAACCAACACAATGAGCTTGTCTTCAAGTGTAGACATAGAAAATGTTTCAAAATTCTTGAATAACATCTATTTTGGAGAACCTCACACTTGTAAGTTTGGATGTTTTGTATAATAATATTAATAATAATATGTATGAATACATGCAATCACAGTATTCATGTTATGATCCTTCATGTGGTTTCTCTCCCTCCACCACCTATAACTTTAATTTATAGTTTTTTTTATGTATGTATATGTAAACATAAGTACATATACATATTTTGTATATGTGGGCTTGTATGTGTATGTATATATGTCTATATGTATCATGTGTATGTATCTCTGTACACTTGATGGGGTGAACTCTTATATGCATATTTATACTTATATGTTAAGGGTGTGTTAGGATATATATTATGTATATCTATTTTCTTAGGTATGGACCTATAAGTGTGTATGTGTATATGTTTTAGGAGCATATTAATGTATTTATATGCATGTTTTTTGCTTTTTTGTGTGGTTGTATATATGGGCCTATATATACATATATATAGATGAAAAGCATATGATTTTTTTCAGAATTAGATTTTCATATATATATATATATATATATATATATATATATATATATATATATATTGTGTATGTGTTTTGTACATGTGTATGTATATATGTATTTGTATGTATATAGATATATACATGTATATGTGTATATGGTATTTGTATGCATGTGGTGACATGACCTCTGTGGCTGAAAGCATCTTTCGACAAGTCATTGCTTTTTGTGAGAGGGACACTCGGAAAAACCTGTGATCGAAGTGGCTACTAGTCATCTTGAAATAACTTGTCACTGGAAGTTAGACACTAAAGTTCAAAGAGTGGTGTAGGTGTGGTGTAGGTGTTGTACAAGCCTAGATCACTATAATCCACTGATGTACAGATGTCTTGTTAACTCATCATATGTGTTATCGCATCTTTTGTGGAATTCCTTTGGCGATGGAGAAATGGTGACATAGGCAGACTTGATGAGGCCTGTAGTCATGAATCTGCACGAAGATGGCAGGATTTTTATCTAACATCGCTATCTTGCCGAATGGATGGCAAAGGCAAATCTCAAATTCCTGTGTCTTAGCAGCCCTGTTCAAGGACAGCACTGCTCACCCAGAGTTATCAAGAGGATGCTAGTAAAGGTGCATCAAAAATTTCTTATCATCACCTCAAGCTGGTCAGTTTACTGTGACTGGCAGCTGTTCATTATAGCAGGAACAAAAGTGACAAATACTAAACAATATGCCAAGAAGTGCATATCACTGAATGTCAGAACATTAGAACGCTGCTTGATCTTGAAAATCAGGCAGACCAGAACAGGTAACAGCTCTGATGACAAAGGAACGGTCGACTTAACACTAATATGCAGCACTGTTGGAAACCTGCTTCTCTGATGAGGATCACTTAATGGGGGTGAAATCAGGATACATTATCTTCTGGATAAGAAAACTGAGACAAAGCATTCATTGGTCAAGTCCCTGACCACAGGTTGAGAAATCACTGAAGACACACAAAACAAACTTGCAACATGCCCTGAGAGTAATGAAAACCAAGTGTTGGTCTAACATATCAGCTGAATTACAAGAAGCAGCTAATCAATACAACATAAAATGACTCTACTCTCTTTTGCGATCTGTATTTGGTCCACCTCAGCCTCTGTGGTTCCACTCAAATCCAAAGACAGATCAGTGTTAATAAAGGATTCTGAGGGTATCATGAAGCGGTGGCATCAGTACTCTACAGATCTGTTTTTCAACCACTCAGCAGTAGACGAAACTGCTATAGAAAGTTTACCACAGTGTGACATCATCATGGATTTAGATATTTCACCATCTAAGGAAGAAACTGATCTGGCCATTAGTCAGACTAATGCTTGTAAAGCTCCAGGGATGAATGGCATACCTGTGGAACTACTGCAGTATGGAAGGGAAAATGTGAATTCAACTGTGCATAGCTTTATTTGTGAGTGTTAGGAAGGAACATCAATTCCCACTGACTGGATTAATGGTATCCTTGTTTACCTGTAGAAGGGAAAAGGATCCAAGTCAGATTGTGGCAATTACCAAGGGCATAACACACCTTAAATCTGCTGGAAAGGTCTTGGCCAGGCTTCTTAACAGGCTGCTATCACATATATGTTCTTGTATATTACCTGAACTACAATGTGGCTTTCGAGCTGGAAGGGGAACAAAGGACGTGATATTCTCCACCCGACAGCTGCAAGAAAAATGTCTGGAGAAGAACATGCCTCTGTACTAAGTCTTCGTAGATTTAACTAATATTTTTGATAATGTCAGCAATGATGCTCACCGGAAAGTTTTTGCTAAACTTGGATGCCCATGCAATTTCATTAATAAGTTTAAGGGGCTGCACAGCAATGTGAAAGCTTGTGTCACGGTTAACGGGGAATTGTCAGACGAAATAGCCCTTGACAATGGTGTTGAGCAGGGAGACATTCCTGTGCCTATCTTGTTCTCGATTTACTTTGCTGTGTTTCTCTCATACACGTTTCATGATTGCAACATTGGAATTGGTCTTCGATTTTAAACAACCAGTAGGATATTCAAATTTCCAAAGGCTTAACACCAAGTCCAAGACCTTCAATACCCTTGTGCATGAGCTACTGTATGCTGATGATGCTGACTTTGTCGCACATTCTGAAAGGGATATACAGATTTCTGATGGACCATTTTCCAGCTTCTACTACTGCATTTGAACTGACCATAAACCTGAAGAAAACCAAAGTAATGTTCACTCCTCATCCTCCTGGTATGACTTACATTGAGCCAAATATATATGTCAATGGTACTCATTTAGGTGTTGTGGATACATTTGTGTACCTTGGCAGTACATTGTCTTGAGGCAAGATGCCTGAAGTACATACTAGAATTCAAAAGGCCTTGTTTGCATTTGGAAAGTTAGAGAAACATTTATGGTCAGACAAAGCCATCACCAGCAGTACTAAAGTGATAGTTTACCAAACTTGTGTACTGACTGTCCTGCTGTACTCTTCAGAAGTGTGGATGACTTACCGTCATCACCTGAAATGGCTTGAGCACTTTCATCAAAATTGTCTAACAAGAATCCTCAAGATAAAATGGCAGTCTACGATACCAGGCACCACTGTTCTTCTCAAGGCCTGCTGTCCAAGCATAGAAAAACTTACTGATTAAAAATGAAATGAGATGGGCTGGACATGTAGTATGCATGGATGATGTTACGTTGCCCAAACAGCTATTTGATGGTGAGCTTGCAAATGGTAAGCGCCCTCAGCATAAGCCAAAAAAGAGATTTAAGAACTATGTGAGGAATAACTTGAAAAAGCTTAGTGTGGGGGTGGATGACTGGGAAAACCTTGCTGGCAATGAGTGGTGAAGGGCTGTTGTAGAAGAATGTAAGTCAGCAGAAGAAAAGAATTTTTTAGCACTGAAAAAGGATTTGAGGAAGGAAGGAGCTTGAATGACAGCACTGCAAGCTGGAAATGTGAGACATGTGGTCGTATCCTACTGTCAAAAGCTGGGTATGTTAACCATCTGAAATTGCATGAGAGATGACCTCACTCTGTGTTACCTCCATGACCTGGTGATACTACATGTGTGATCTGCAGGGGGAGTATTCAATCAACATCTGGATTGAAAAGGCATATGGTTGTGCACAGGGATGACCTACCACAGCAACATCCACTTAACCCTGTGAAGACTCTGGAGTACATCTGTCATTTGTGCTATAGGCCTTGTAAATCAGCTGCTGGTTTGAAAAGTCATCTTCGAAATCATTCGAGAGGAAACAATGATTTAAATTGAATGTAGATGCTGATGGACAAGACAACAATCATCTGTGAAGATGGGTCAATCACCATGTATGGGTATGTATGTAGGTGCATGTCTATCTTCATAATTTTATTTTTATTCACTTAAAATGATCTATTTATTATTTTTTTTTTAAATCTTTGTTACATATATTTTTTATATATGTTTTCTTGAAAATTTAAAAAAAAAAATTATATTCTTTTTTTTTTTTTTTTTAGAAAATTATTCATAACTTAGATTGTTTTCTTAATTTGTAGTAATGTTATAAATAACTAAATGCATTGAACAGACAATTTATGAATATATTCAATTTTAAACACCAACAATTACCAGTTCTGAATCACTTATTTATTTTTTTCCTTCTCTTGTTTCCCTTCTCTTTCCTTTGTTCCTTTTTGAAGATATTCTCTCTACCCTACTTCTCACATCCAGTGAAAAGAGGTCAACCCATCTGCTCTTATACACGACTGTTCCCTCCTTATATTACTCCCCCTCCCATATATATCTCTCTATATACATAAATATCCCTTTCGCTTTTTTTCCCTTACTCCATATCAAAACTTTATTTTAAAGCACATCTTATGTTTAAATATTTCGTTATCTGCCTGGATGAATTTTTAAATCCATTTGTTGTTGAAACCATCTGGTCTGATGAGACAAGACCGAGAAATCAGTCTTGCAAAATAAAATATTACTATGGATTTCTAAAGTTTCTGCATTCATCATTATCATTATATATAAGAAAAGGACAACTAGCTCTAAAAAGAATTTGCCCAAAAGCTGCTTACTGGCAAAAAAAGTGCTCAATGCCATAAGAAATGGTAGAGCTTCAATATTAAAGCAAAATCCAGGTAGGCAGTCACTGGTTTTTATATATATATATATATATATATATATCCGTTTTGGTGCCTGTTGTATTTTAAATCAGTCACCAGATGGCTTTAATTGAGTCCATCAGCATCTACATGATATAAAAACAGTGGTCAGAATGATGAAAGTTAAGAATTATCCTTTTTCATGAGATAAATAAACTGGCAAAAGTTAATGTGAGATCCAAGATATTTGAAGTCCTCAACTCTTTTGATGGATGTATTAGAGTGACTTCAACTCAGATGGTCCAGGGGAGGCTGTGAAATATCGTCTTACTCATTTTTCCTCCACATTGTCAACATAGTCCAGAACTATAAACAGAAAAGAAGCAAGTGTGTCACCTTGTAAGACTCCTGCTTTAACTTCAAAGGAATCAGTCTCACCATTGTTTCTCTACAAAGCTCTAATTGCCTCAACAATTCTGGAGGGTATAGCATAGAGTTGGAGAATTTTGAACATGAGATCTCTGTTGATGGAATCAAATGCCTTGCGAAAATCAACAAAACAGATTGTGACCTCTGTTGAATTTATTTTTTCATCTCTTCCAGTATGTGGTGAATGGAGAGGATTTTAGCAATTGCTGACCAGCCTCTTCTAAAAACATTCTCGTCCTTGTGGTTGGGACAATTCTATTTAGTAGAAACTTATTGTAAACTTTTGTTGCAATTGGCACGAGAGTTATACTCCTATAGTTTGCTGTACTTGTTAGATCACCTTTTTTTTTGGAAAAGGGACTATTCCACCTTTCAGTCAAGCTGAAGGTGGCGAATGGTGTATGAATGTGCAGTTGAAAAATTCTAGGAAGAGGTCATAAAATATTGGATCTTTCCACAATAATGTTGGCATGTTGTCAAGACCTGGAGATTTGTTGTTGGCAGAATCTTTGAGTGTTGCTTTGAGTTCATCAAGTGTGAATGGTTGACATTTATATCCAGTGGAAATTTGATGTAGAGGGAGTAGAAGACCACTGACTTGCAGTGGTTCTCCCAAGAGTTTCTTAAAGTGGTCAAACCAATTAGCTTTACACTTTTCAGAGGAACACTTTTGAGCTGAATGGAAGACTTTGATTTTCTTCCTGAGAGTATGTTTATTGTTTTCCAGGCTGCAGCATGTTGTTTCTCCTTATGCAGTCTTACAATCTTGTCAATCTCCTCTTGGACGTACTCTGTGTCTATATTGGCATGGGCCTAGTCTAGTATCCTTTATGCTTTAGTGATAAAAGTACTTCTAATTAACATTCATTGACCAAGCAGCTAGTATGGTTTTTAGTTGAAATTTATAAAATCCTTCTATTAAAACAATTTTCAGGAAAAAGAAGTTTCTCAAGTCCAGTCGCTATTATTGCTCTTTCCAATATTGATGAGGATTTTCTTCCTAACCTTCTATTTGATGTGGTCTGGAATGTTAACATCTTGATTATGTCATTCTCTTAGAGTTAAGTATGCTATCCATTTTATTTGTTGCTGCTGTTGGTAGCCATTAATTGATGGAGTTTCTGTTGTTTGTGATTCTGTGGCTCCACTCCACAATGTTCAAAGCAGGATGATTTTTGCCAAGACATACGAGTCAAATTTTTAGGTCGATGTTTTGGTTTCATAGAAGTCGCAGTGCTGGGCAAAACTACCTCTAGCACAACCTATTCTATGTTCAATTTCTTTTTCTCCTATACTTAATTTATTAGAGCTAATCCATATGCCAATAGATCTGAAGTGTTTAGTATTTACTAATTCCGTATCCTGAATTTTTATGATAGATTCAGTGTATGTAACATCATTGCTTTCATTCCAATTCCAGATCATAGTTTCTGTTTTGGAGAGCTTTGACTCCCATTTCTTGGCACACTTGATAGAGGATGCTGATTTTCCATTCAAGATCATTCTTATCCCAACTATGAACACTTATGTCATCAGCATAGATCACCTCATCATCAATACATTAGCCTCAGTTGGTAGACTTGTTTGGGATGCAGTATGGAATGTGTAAATTATCAGTGCCTATCTTGTCACATCTGTGTGTGTATATCTGCAAAGCATAGACTAGGAAGAGATTAAGTAGATTTAGGCTCTCATTTCCACCTTGTTGTACTCCTGATGAAGTTTGAAATGGTTCCATGTTGGTGTCCTTGACAAATATATAATATTCTGTAGATTGATATAATTCCTCTATTAGTTCAATGCATTCAGTGGATTTGGAGCTTGGAGGCAGGTAACTCAAAGTAATAAAAAAAAAGTATAGTATATGCTTTTTGGAAAAATGGAGTGAAATATTCAGTTTGCATTGAAGTAGAAAAATCTTTTTTAACCTTACAAATTGTAAAGCAGTTAATATGAAATTGATCCATGACATCATTGGAGGAAGAAGGAATTTGTAGCCTGTTATGAGTTGTGGATGCTGAGAATTACATTTTAGAATACCTATGCCAAAATCAAGGGATTGGTTGTTTTAACTTAATATGAATGACTTCTAAAAATGTGTAATATATTTATAGTTTCTTTTGCTGAGTATTATTTGCTGTCTTATATTCTTTTAATCTTTGTATAATGTGTTGTTATATAGCAATTTGGTCAGAATTATAAATGAGTCTATGTGAAAGTCTTGTGGTTGTATATCATATAATTTTTTTTTTATTATTTGCAGAAATACAATCTCCAAATGGTAATATTAGCAGTCTCCTTATAAGGAAACATTTGTCATTCATTGACCAAGCAGCCAATACTAATTTCAGATGAAATCTAAAAAAAATCTTTCTCTTAAAATAATTTTTCAGGAAAAGTCCAGTAGCTGTTATTGCTCTTTCCAATATTGATGGTGGTTTCCTTCCTAACCTTTTATTTTAAGTAGTGTGGAATGTTAACATCATGATTTTCTCTTCAATTGTTTTTTTTTTTATATCCATTCTAGTCATCGCTGCTGTTGGTAGTCCTTAAGTGATGTGGTTTGTGTTGTCAGTTACAGTCCTTTCATTGTGATTCTGTAGCACCAGTCTACAAATTTTGCAGAAATGTCTTTAGTAAGACCCACAGATTTCACTGGCTCAAAGCCATTTTTAACCATCAATTCTGAGAAAGCAGTATACATCTGACAATTTAGATATTTCTGAACGGGTTTGACACTATGCATCATATCCATATCAAAGTCTTAATCTGACAAGGCTACTGATAAACAAGACTCAACTTTTCAGGTTTTGGTTTTGTAGCAATTTACAGTGTTGAGCAAAACTATCTCTAGTGCAGCCTAGTCTATGTTCAGTTTCCTTATCTCCTATACTAAATTTGTTATACACTGAGGTATTTGAAGGGTTTAGTTTTTACTAATTCTACATCCTGTATTTTTATGATGGGTTCAGGGCATGTGCCATCACTGCATTCATTCCAATTCCAGATCATAGTTTCTGTTTTGAACAAGTTTATCTTATACCCAATTTCTTTCATTTTTATCCCAACTATGTATACCTATATCATCAGCATTACACCCCTCCATCATCAGTACATTAGCCTTCTAAGGGTAAACAGGAGCATTGTCTTCTATCAGTAAATTCAATTGGGATGTGGTATGGAATGTATAAGTGAATTTCTACCAGTGGTAAATACACAACTAAATAAGCCACCAAGCAAATGACTTGTTTCTTTTTAAATCCTACTAATATAATTATTTACATTTTGTCAAATTGTATCAATTATTGAAGCAAATTCATCTGAAACTCAATCAGTTGAGTTTTTTTTTTTTTATTAAACAACAATCATATTATTTTTATATATTATTCTATAGATATTTATCAAGTTTAGTTTCATTTGGCACAAGGCATTAATATTGTGGCACTCAGGGAGGATCAAATTCATCAAAACCCCTCTAAAGGTATGAAGAAACAAAAATTGCTCTCTATATCCTCTACTGTATACACATTAACAAAAAGTGATTGTCAGGATGGGGAGAAGTAAGAATAAATCATTAATATTCTTATCTCCTAAATTTTTCCAACCCAAACATCAACAGATGTGCATAGTAATGTATGTTATAATTGTTTGCTTTTGTTTATCATAATCAACTTGCAATTGCTTTGTTTCCTTCTTTTATTCTTCATTTTCATCTTTATAGTTATTTCTTCTGTAACTGTCTTTCACTCTCACAGCCTCAGTTTGGTTGTCATATCATTATTAGCTTTTAGTATATATTTATGCCCTTGTTTCATAATAGCTCTCTTTCTTTAATGTTATTTCATAAATATTATCAATAGTTTGTTTTCCTTTTTGTATTTCCAAGCTAATATACTTATGGAATATCTACAGAAAATTTGTATATTAGGATGGAAAGGAGAGAGTTTGGTCAGGACAAATCATTGGGTAGAAGGAGTTAAATGAAAAGAATATAGAGAATATAGACCATAGACAAATCTTATCCTGCATATATCAGTTCTTGATTAACTCATGGCAAACAGTATGAAAAGGAAGAAGCACTGTCAACCAAGTTAATAAACTGTATATTCATAAGCATAAGATACAACTATTATTATTATTATTTCACATTTGATAGATGGCTGAAATAGAAATAATTGTACTTTGGCAGTTGCCATTAATATTTGCATCTCTAGACTTTTTTATGTTTAGCAATGTAAAATTTCCAACACTCAGATGAGAATAAATAACTATCCAATGTTACTGCCATACTAAGAACAACTTTAATATAATCTTTTATTAATTCATGTAAGGCTACATTTTGTGTATCCCCCACCTTACATCAGTAGAGCAAAAGCACCCACATTCTAAAACAAATCATTTTTCTATCAGTTTTTTGTTTGTATTACTAACAAGAGGCATTTACAACAGTAACATTTAATTTGCATAAAATCTTTTGAAAGCATATTTTAATAAATATTTCATATACAGGGTGCGGTGGGTAAATTGTCGCCATTTTACACATACGCATTGTTTGTTTTTGATTTTGTCAGCTGCACAGTATAGTAGGGTCAGTTGGGCACCATCTGTGAGAAGAAGAAGAGCACAATGATGCAATTCACCCGGCCAGAAATTTGGAAATAGTATGTTGTACTGCTTGGCATTCATGCCAGGAGCTTCAATATGAACATTTCAGAGTGTTTGGATGGCAATCTGAGGACAGTGCAGAGGATTCAGAAAGAGATGAATGTCTAATGGTGATCATGAAGGTACTGCAACTTGGAAAACTGACTCTGATCATTCCGATAAGAAAAGAATTCCCGAATTTGTTGATGAGGGCCTCAGACTCAACCCATTGGCCTACATACCTTGAGAAAGTAGAGCTGCCCTTGGTCAAGAGGGTGGCTGCTACAAGACACTATGTTTGGCTACATGACTCTGCAACATGCCACACTAGCTGGAATACACAGTCATGGCTGTCAGACAAATTCTGCGACCACATCACACCTTATATCTGGCCACCTAACTTCAGACTGCAACCCCTTGATTATTATGTGTGGGGTGCAGTTGAGCAAGAAACCAACTCCTTGTAACACCAAAGATGAACTGAAAGCAAGGTTTATAGCAGCATTCACCAACTTAAACAAGGAGACCACTCAGAAGAGTTGCAAGAGATTCCGAAGTTGTCTAGAGGCCATAGTTGATGCCAATGGTGATATTTTTTTTTTTTAATTGATCATGTTTGTATAGAAAGAATTTATATCTGCCTTGTCAAAATTCAGTCATAAGTTATAAAAAATTTTAGTGTAAAATAATGTAAAAAAAAAAAAAAAAAAAAAAAATTGCTTCTAAGCATAACTTTTTTTTTTTTTTTTTTAACAGTGTACATAAAGTAAATAATTTTAAAAGACATTACATTTACATTTTAGGTCCAGTAACTTACTTTTTACATTGCTTGTAATCACCATTGTTGTCATGTGTCATTTTATATTATCATAAATTAGTCAAGTGGAACCAAAAAAGTAATTTATGAAATTATGCAAATAAGTTAAAATAATCTGTTTAAATTTTCTTAAAAAATGTTAGTAACAAACATATATATATATATATATATATTATAGACAAAGCAACATTGTTTTTTGTTTTTTTTTTTTTTTTGCTTTTTTATGAATCACTTGTATTTTTGTTTAAACAATATTAATCCTTGAATTATTATGAGTATGAAAAATTTAAATTAATGACATTGATTGACAGCTGGTCAAGGAAAGAAGCAAAGAATTTGAAAAAGATTTAAAAAGACAAAAAACAAAATTCAAACCTTTTAAATATTCAACAGAGAAATGTAAATAAAAAAGGCATAAATAATTTTGTTATGGTTAAAATTCAAGCTACCTGGATATTTTTGTAGGAAAATATTTTTATTTACTCTAAATGAATATTATGTTCATTTCTTTGGGAAATGAACTTAAGTTTATTTGGGTAGAAAGCAGGACAATTGATTTTCAAAACTGGACATTATTTGATGTTCATTTTTTTTTTTTTAATGCATGCCATTTATTTTTAATTTTTCTTTTTTTCATTAATCCATAATGTCTATAAGTAACTAGAAAATTAATTAGTGATGTTATGACAACACTAACCATAGGTTATTAACTAAAAAAAAAAAAAAAAAGACTTTTTTCTAACACTTTTGTACTTATTAAATCAATTTTCTTCATCTGCCATTATTACTTCTTATTATAAATGTTATTATTAATGGTGACACATGCTTAAGATGGTATCACTGTTTTTTGGGGGTTTTTTTTAAATAATAAAATTAATATCAACCAGCCTAGTAATTTTGTACTTGAAATTTTCATACATACTTAATCATTTTAATGTATATTATAAATCAAAATGCTGCTGTCAGGAGAGATGAACACAGGGCCCAGTTTTACATTAAACATACATTATAAGCCAAATGCCCACTTGGATGGTGGCAAGGAAATTTACACTTTATTTTTAGGTACAATTCTGAAATTAATATTTTACAGAAAATTTTCCAGTAAGACGTACATAATATTAAATCAACTTAGTTACTAATGAAGTCTATAACTATTAACATGCTTGATGTATTATAAAAAATATTGACATTTGTTTATACATATTACATCACATGCCCACACAATCTGGGTGCTAAAAAGTATTTAGCTCAGTCTAGAAGAGATTAAAAAAAAAAAAAACTGTTCCAATCATCAGGAACTAGGTAAAGCTGAGAAATTTACAGCACCCATATGCATGTATAAAGTCATTAAAATGACTCAGTTTTGACAAACACATTTAATAAATCCTAACTGCAACATGAATTACAATTATAAAAATGAAAGTGAAATCAAATTACTATCTTGACTTCATTCTTGTCTGCACAAATAAAATTTAATTGTATATAATGTCATACAAGTAAACACTTAAATATGTTCTTCAATGTGGTGGTGCTGATAAATTCTCAGCCAATCACATCTCAAATTTGACCAAATAACTGAACATTTATTTTTTGAAAGAGCTTCTTGGTCAGGTTGAGAAAATAAAATCATGGGCATTCTTGTTTGTATCTTTCAAAATGTAATTCCTTTAATATTACAGTTAACTTATGAAAAATAAGAAGTCACTGAAGTCAATAATAATCCATCCATCTTGCGACCTCAGCCGAGATTGAACTCACCAATACTTTGATTGGTGTAGTTCATAATCTTGTCAAATAGCTGAATTCTTGATGCTTCGCTAGGGCTATCAAGGGTGTTTTTTATCGTGCCACCATCACTAAATGGATTGCCAACCAAGGCTCAGAGAGACTCCATTCACCCTCATCTAAGAGGTTTTGAATTCAGAGTTTTCCTTTTCCTAGACCAGTTGCCATCCAAGGCTATAGAACCCAGTCTGTCAATAATAATAATATAGTATAATACAATAAGAGTAAATCCTGATTTGTTGTTAATTATATTAATTGGTTTGGAATGATAAATATTGGAGGTATCTTTTTTTTTATTAATATTTGACATATAAAAATATGCAAAACAAATTTTATCTCATCCTGAAACAAAGTAACTGCAGTAAATATGAACCAAGATTTTGCAAGGTTTCCTTAGACAAGAAGGAAATAGGATTTTCTTTTACTTCGTTATTTCTATAATGTAGTTTCATAGATGCAGAATATAAAAATAATAAATAACTAACAGACCGGAAAGCCAGAACCAGACAAATCTATTAGATTGGTTTCCTTTATTTACAATAAGTTTAAATGTTATCAGCAATAATGATATTTTTTATCATAATATCTCAATTTTAATTTTCTATCATCATGAAAATTTGTTTCACCATCATAAATATGCACCCACCATCCATAAAAAAACAAACAAACAAGCAACAAGATAGTGAATCACCATAAGCATTTCAGTAAATAAAACAAAAAAAAAAAAAAATCTATACAAAAAAATAATCATTGACATAAACTTTAAATGAAGGAGTTTTTTTCTATATAGTCAACTGAAGATAAATGAACCAAGTCTCCTGTTTATAAGAAAAAAAATTGCTTTAAAATATTATTTTTTTATTGCTTACAAACTAAAAAAAAAACAAAAAAACAAAAAGAAACTGGAAATGTTTAAAGCTATCAGGTAATTTAAACTTGGAGTATTTCTTGAATACATTTACTTGCGTCTAAAACCGTTTCTACTTCCTGCATCCAATAAAGATTTTCAGTCATTGACAAATACATCATCTCTTTTTACTTCTGAAGAATTCTTAATTTAAACTACAAAACCATAATTAGACCAATAATTTGAAAAAGATTTACAAAAGATATTTGATTTTGAATATAGTGTATGGTTTCAGTACTGAAAAGGCCTCATCTAGAGAAGAATTCCTTGTAGTTAAAGAAAAATACAATTATGTGTGATAGAAGTTAGTCATTATGATCAGTTCAACTCATGCTCTTAGCACTCAATAACTGCAAACACAGGAATACTTTTTACCCTCTATAGAAGAGAAAAAGCATTCCTTATGTAAGAGGAACTCTCTAGAGATTGATGAAGGCAAGTTAGCTGGCTCTTTTAAGGAATAGCGTGAGTATCAACTACTTCATTGTTTTGAGTTCTACAAAAAGACATGAAGATCATTAAAAACAAAAACAGCTGTTTTGTTCTAATTAGATGCTATAATAAAAAAAATTCCTACCCAATATGATATTTGATCCCCACCCACTCTTGCTTTATTTTTGGTCCATTTGAACAAGAAAAAAAAATCTAGATTTCTATATTTCATTGACAAATTTTATTACCCATTTCTAAACCCAAACAATTTTTTTAAGATAATAAAATTAAAATAAGAACTTTAGAAGAATTTAAGGGGGATAAAAAAAAAACTAACCTTTTTATCAGCAGAAGTTACAGATGAAGGTTCTCCATTATTTGGGGTGGATTGTGTTTGTTGCTGCTGGACCCAGGTAAAATTTGCTGCTGATTTGTCATTGGTAACTTTATTGGCATTATTGAGACAGACATTTTTATTGCTATTATCAGTTGGTGGAACAGTATTTCCACCTGGAGATGAGTGGGTGTGATCAAGTCTTTCTTCTGTTTCATCACCTACAGTGAAAAAGAGGAGGAGGAAAAAGAAACAAAATTAAGAAAAAAGAATGCTGTTACATCATACATCAACTATACAAAAATTCAGAGGCTAACAAAATGGGCTGCACATCATTTTATGAAAAGAAACATCAGTCAGCATTTAAAAATTTGTATTTCCCTTCAATAATTTTTAAGTAATATTTAATTAGATTGTTACTGAAGAGGAAAATTAGATTTATTATGAGGATACTTAGGATGAGGGGTTGAAAAGTTCTTGGCTCAATCCATTTCCC
>CAHIKZ030000320.1:1947500-2132500 GCA_903632075.3 Acanthosepion pharaonis
GTGGTATTCCAGCCTTGATGTCCCATGGAGAAATTACAGGTTTCTCAATAAATAAAGTAAAGCCCTGTTAAAAAAACAGACCCACTTTCCTCTCTTGTTAATTACTGTTTTTCTCAAAGTTGTTTTCAACAGTTTTTTAGTCTCATAATTAAATCAAAAAGGTTTCATTTGTAAAATTGGTGATGGAAAAATGCAGAATGCTTTGAACTTTCTAAAAAAGTGTAAGTCATACTGCAGAACTGAACCAAGAAATGTTTATGTAAGAAAGGGATTAGTTGAGTCATACTATTGCAACAGAGTGGTTAGTGACTTGAGATATTGACAGACTTAATAATTGTTAGAGATGTTAGGCAAAAAAAAGGCAAAGTTGAAAAATCAGATTGGAGCCTGATGGAAAGAAGTTCAGTTTAAAAATATACATTTAAAGAAATTAAAATCTTTTTATAAAAAAGGTCTTGGAATAGCTTGAACTCAAATTATAAACTAAGAATAAAATTTGGTTTTAGGGACACCTCCAATCCAAGGCCACAACTCCAAGGAATAAGCATGTAAAAAAAGAGATTCTAAAAATTCAACAAATTTTTCAGTCCTCTCAAAGGTGTTATTTAGCAACCTATTCATTGTATAAATGCTGATATAAATTTAAAACCAGGCCAAAACTGAAAAGCACTTCATAGACAAAAACATCTGGGAAGAATTAACAAGAGGTTCTTTGAGAATATAATGAATAATGTCTATTTTCCAAACCTGCACAAGTTTATATAAAACAAAGGAAAAAAAAAAACTAGAATTTGAGATAGTTGTCCAGACCAAAATGGTTTGCCAGGTTGGCTTTTTGAAGCCAATTTTGAAATCTGTTTTTTTTTTTCATAAAATATATAAAAAGAGTATATTCAGTTGCAGGGAAGCAACAATCTTTTCTTTCTTTTTATCCTCAGTGATGTAGAAAAAAAATTACAAAAGATTTTAGCCATTTTTTCACATCATTAATCCAAGGGGAAGGAATCATAGAAATTTAAAACTTTTCAAAAAAAAAAAAAATTTAACAAAAAAAAAAAAAAAAAAAAAAAAAAAAAAAAGAAAGATAAAGAAAGAAGGAATAATGATTCTTTTGGAAATTATGCATTAATTTTATAGCCAATCAAATGGAAGAAATGGATCTCATAATAATTGTATCATAATATAATGTGACCGTTTTTTCCTTGTCTTTCACATGCTTAACAATATCTTCTCCAATGTTTCTTTCATAAGTTAATATTAAGTTCTTAAATGGAAAAAAAAAAAAAAAAAAAAATCTTTTACGAAAAAATGAATAATTAATAAAAAACATTTATTATTATATCATTAGATTTAATAAGTTAGGTAAAAAATAAATTTTTCAATTAAAAAATTTAAATTTTATGAAATTTATCTAAAAAATTTTTTAATCAAAGTATTATTAAAATTCTAAAGAAAAAAAAAAAAAAAAAAAAAAAAAAAAACTATTTTCCAATGAATCAGACTTGTTTGACTATAAATTATAAATTCAATTTCAGCTAAGAAAAAATTCACTACACAAATGTTTAAAATTGAAAGAATAAAATGGTTTATTAATAAATAAATAAATAAAATCTGCTTATTTGGCTTTAAATAAAAAATTCTAACCTGACAACCCTGCTAGAGGTCTTTAGAGTGTGTACTTTGTGAAACCCAGCATGCCACTTTCATTGTGCATAGTAGAATTACTGTAACACCACCAGCACAACATGACAACAACGAGTAGGACAGAGGAGACTCATTAAGATGCTTGTTGAGAAAATGCTGGAAAACAATAAAAAATTTTAAATGTATTGTACTAATTAAAATTATTTTTGATAAATGTCATGTATGAACATCTGTATTTATAAAACAGAGATATTTACACATATGGGAAAAAATAAATAATTTTTTTTTAAATACTGGGATGGGGTAATTGAATTATACTAGAACTTTTATAATATGATTAGTACATTTTAATTTAATAATATTACTTGTTTACAAATTAAAAAATGATTTTTACAACACCTTGTGTAATGCTTAAAAGATTTTTATTCATATTTTTTACAATGTTATAAATTAAAAAATTTTAAAAACAAAGAAAAAATCTTTTGAATGGTTCGTCAATTGTCTTAAGGTAAATCTCATGAGGAAAAATATATTTGGACTTTTATAATCCCATTGATATTTTCATATTGAAATGATCAACTGAAACTAACAGACTTTTGTCAAAGAAATTAGCCTCAATTTTACCAACAAACAATTTTATTAAAAATTTGAAAAATGCCCACTGAACATTGGTATCCAGTGGATTTTTAAATTTTTTTTTTCTTCTTCTTTTTAAAAAAATACCCATATTTGAAAAAAACTATTATTAATGAATATTGATTTTCTTGGAGCAATCTTTTATGACATAGCCTGCTATATATAAAAGTGACATTTTAATATCTTTAGGAATCCTAGTTTCATGGTTTGCTAAGTTATCAAATGTTTGGCATCCCATTTTATCCAGCAAATGTCCACATTTTGAGCAATTATGGCCTGGATCAAAGTTGTATTCTTTGACATCAACATTTAATTTAAGAAGTAGTTTAATTTTTCAATATGAAGTTTTTTTCAATAATATTTTAAACTATTATAAAATATGCATCAATTCTTCAAATTCATTTTCTAAATAGTCTGTGGTAAATTCACCAAACTAAACCCACTATTTAGCAAATATCTACAAACATCAATTAAGCCAATGCATGTATGTTCAATGATTAAACTAGTATCTTTTGTTAATGATTTCATTCTTTTTCCTTGCTTTCCTTCCATTTGTTTTGTCATTTTCCCAAAATTAGAAAGAAATAACATCTAAATCTGATATCACCTTTTTTCAGTGGATCATTTTTAAAGTGTCAGCATATATTTCTTTGACGGATAATTTTCCAAAATCTTAATACTTTTTCAATGAGATTAACTGTTTCTACAGTATATTCTGGATCAATTACCTCCTCCCCCATAAAATATAATTATCTAAAACAAAAATAACCAGTTTAATAATATTTAGAGTATTTTTGTTTTTAATTTACTGTAAAAATATTAAACCAGTTAATTTTGTTTTACATTTTTACCAATAATGCTAGTAAAATTCGACATACATTTTTTTTAATTAAATACCTGTAAATAATTATTTTTTTTTAAATTTTTTAAGTCAATATATTTGTTGTTATGAAGAATAATATAGACAAAATATTAAATTATATTTTTATTCAATTTTTTTCTCAAATGGGCAAATTCCTGCATAGCAAAATTAGTAGTGCAAAAAGTCACATTAATTTTTTTATTTTCATACAAGAAGTTATGAACATACTTCACGTGTTATAAAGAAAACTATTTATTAAAAATCAATTTTAAAATCAAAATATTTGTTATGAAGGATAATAGCATAAAGAAAAAATTTAAATTAACTTTCAGTGACAAAATTCTTAATGCCATTTGGTCAATTTTGCTGTTTAAAAGATTTTCTAAAAAATAAAAAAAACAAGGAAAAATAGTCAAATATAAATAAGCATGCATACTTCTCAAAAACATCAAAAAATAAAAATTCAGAATGAAACTAAATATGGAGGTAAAGATGCTGGCGGGAATGGTTAAAATGACAAGTAACAATGATGGTAGCTCTCATGATACTAACAGTAGTAATATTTTTTATTTTTATTTTATTACCAAAGGAAGACTGAACTTATCAAAGGCTGTAAAAACTAAGAAGGGTCAATAATAGCAAAATCATTGATATCACTTCATAAAGTTAAAAATGAATGAAGAGAGAAACTAAATAGAAGCCAAATGGTTTTGTGAAGGATATCATTGCAATTTTACTAACAGATTAAAAAAATATTTATGTTAAAAGATCAAAGAAATACAATGCAGATTGTGGATAGATTTTCTACTAGAGTTTTTTTATGGATCAGAAAGGAAGTGCTTTTTTTTTTTATTATTTACAAGTATGCTCACCATTGAAGCAGGTGTAGTTGCTCGCATGACAATTGGTTACTAGGTGACATGAACTTGGTTGAACAACAATGATTTTTGGTTTCAACCAACTAACAGCAGCATATATATGCAGAAAATACTTCAGACTTCTGCCAATATATGTGTATAACTAAGACTCGTCATGCATATGAGTATGTATACATGTGAATCAGTTTATTCAGGGGAATACCTACATTATAATCAACCATATGACCTGAACTAAATAGATGCTTGACAATGATGTACCAAAGAGGCTAGATTCAGTTATTAATAACTAGTTATGAGTAAGAGTTATTAAACTAATGTAAAGACTTTCATTCATTCTAATGATTATATATATATATATATATATATATATATATATAATAAAAGATCAACAGTGATAGGAAAGGGAATGAAAACAATTGTATTTCAGCACCAAATCTATTTGAACTTAATCTATGAAGGAAAAATTTGAGTTTTCCTTATTACTGCCCACCGACTTTACTAATACTTCAACATTCCCATGGTTTAGTTTCAGCTTTTTTCTGAACTAAAAAAATTATTTCTGACAAGAGAGAAACAATGATATACTAAATCTATATATACAGTAATGCCTTGAGGTACAAGTGTACTGACATAGAAGATTTTTTGAGATATCAAACAGCATTCAGCTGATTTTTTTGCCTTGAGATACAAGCGAGTTTCAGTTGAGAGCACACAATCTTCCTTGTTCAAGTCCAAAAGCAACCCTAGACTCACATTTGACTGCAAAAACATACTCAGTGTTACCGCTTCCAGCTCTCTCTCTCCACTGATTCTCGATACGTTAGGGAGCAATTATTGACAGCCCTCTGGATATCAGAGATAAGGGTTAGTAATGAGAAAATCTATCCCCCAACCTTGTGGAGACAGGTTTTCATTGTTTGTATACTTCATTCCCAGATACCTCCAACCCAGGGGACAAGGCAGAACTTAATTTGGCAAGGGACAAACTTCTGTTGGAAATTATGGCACAACAATATCTTCCTGAACAGCTGACTACCACTCAGGAAGGTCTTAGTATTATCGCTGTAGATGGCAGCCAGTATACCATACAAGTTGATGAAATGCACCAAAGCTTGAAGGAAGGACAGCACACTCAAAAGGTGCCTAATGTAGTCATTTCCTGTATGTCTGAAAGGGACCTCCAGTTTCACATGCAAAGTAGGTAAACTGGAGACCTTGGGAGGCAGGACATGCCTGGTGTTGTACCTCTTGCGCAACGCATGGGTAGCCAAAATTGTCTTCACAGCCTGTCTTCCCTTGGGCACCCAATAACCACTTCATCTCACCTCAGCCAACGTGGACCCAACTACCAACTGCTGGCACCTGGTATGAGCATCCATTATGAGGAGTTTGGTTATCAAATGATGCTTTGCCAACAGAACAGGGTATTTAACTCTCACATTGAAATGAAGAGAATTATCAATTCTATCACCCAACCTAACCAGGCCCTCCTCATCAATGTACTGATCAAGGTTCCCCACCAACCTAAGAATGTTACTGCCTGAAGGATCCTGCAAGAATGCAGATTCCTCAGGATAGGTTTCCTGTTGCACTGTCTTCTTCAGAAGTATGGCTGCCAGTCTCACTATCAACCTCCAACTGCTGCAACTTATTAATGACTAATATGGTTACCCTCAAAAGCTTCAAAAAGGAAGAAAATTTCTCTGAGGGCAGAACCATTGAGACTTCCTCTCCCTGGATGACAATAGCATTCAATGAAGAACAGGCTAACTATTGGCTGCATTGATTGATACATGGCAACTCCTGTATGGTCCATGGAATAATACTTGGGAATCCGTGATTACCTGTATTTTGGTCGGGGTGAATCCACCGCAACCCCTCAAGACAGTGGGCAAGCATTTCAGAGCCCAAAACATGGCCAAAAGTTTCAAAGTGGGAAGAGTTTTCTTCTTTAAGGGTGCCACCTTAGCCTTAGCAAAAACCAATCAAGACTGGCAATTCTGCACCACACACACAGCAAACCCATATGCCTCCACTAATGCTTCACAGAAGAACATCTAACTGGCCTCATTCTCAATGAAAGCCTTCCAGGGGAAGGTAATTGTCCCCAACCCAGAAAGATCAGCTGAAAGGCTTCTCCATCTAGATGAAAATTCGTCCGGAACCAAATCATCCCTTCCTAAGCCCTTCTTCCATAGATCACTCAACAGGATATGACCTTGCAACATGACAGGCAAGTAAAAAGACAGTGTCAAAGACTCTTGCTGCTTCCGCGAGTACATGCCACTTTGTGGAAGAATTAGGGTCACAACTTATGGGAGCAATACACTGTGTGTCAATGAGTGGATTATAACTATATCCAAGCACTTTCTTCCAATCAACTTCATGACTGATACAATCAGTCTTCATTTTGTCGAGAATCTTCAAACTGTTAAAGCTACAAGACTACAGCTCAAACCTTCCCAGTTGCAATCGGTCCCTGGAAAGGGCATATAAATGGCATGGCTCATCTGAACTAACACTGGTCTTCAAATTCTCCATCATACATCTACAAGGATCCAAAGGAAATTGAGCAGCATGTTGCCTGAGAACGCAACTCAGTATGAAGGGGCCAGTTGTGAATCAGAAAATAATTGTGGTATACCTGAAGCAACACAGCTTACCATTGTTTTTCAGAAAGAAACAGAACAGTTCTTATTTGCTTCCAGATCCAGGTGGATCATTAAGAAGGCCTTCCTGATATCCGCCAATACAATATGATTGTTTGCTCGAAAGGATAGCAGTAATTTCAACAGGTTGCTCATAAGGTTCACTCCCTGGTAGGCAATCTCATTAAGAGAATGGGAATTATTTGTCTTGAGACTGCAGTTGAAAAACGGTTGAATTCTGGTAGCAGATGTAGGATCTGCCTTCAGGACACGCCTATGTGGAATCCAAATATATTCCTTAAACTGGTGAGGGGAACAAAAATCTCCTCTATCAATCTGTCACATTCTTGTTGACAGAAAAACTCCAAGTAATCCTGATAAAGCCAATCACATTCTAATTTCCATGACACAGGGTTCAAGATGCGAATGGCCACAGAATGGTTGGAAGGAACACACAATAATTTTTTGGACTCCCAAGGTAGTCGAATGTAATACTGTAGATTGCCTAAAGAGCACAACCATCTGCTTGTCATAGTTAGATAACTCTTATTCCTTTATCCCTAGTGACTCCATGCTGAACATTCTTTCTAAACCTCTTTGTACATCAATGTCAGAGAAGAAATCACTTAGAGGATCTTCATATGTACTCCTAGACTCCAGCACAAAACACAGGTGCAAAATTTTAACTTCAGCCGTGAATGCTAACATGGGATCAAATGCAAGGCACTCCCGGTTCTCGTACTGAGAAGGTCCAGGTGATTGAAATCTTGTCACCTCTCCAAATGGGACAAGCCCCGTTGGGACTGAAAATACCCATCCTTGCAGACAAGGCACCAGCTGAAGGGGTCCTAGGTGCTGAATTAAGTCTAGCTCAACAATGCCATTAATTGGAATAAAATTGGTGCCTCTGTCAAACCTGTCCAAAAAGGGAGTCCACCTCATCAATGTACACTGACAATGTTATTATCCACTAACACTGAGAGTTTAAGTGGACAACTGGAACCAACATTGATTTCCAGGAGTATCTTCTTGAAGCAATTATAGCCTCCAAGTAGTGTTGATAACTTGAATTCACAATCAAGCCCTAAGGACTCCTGGCTGCCAAGAGGCTTCAAAACTTCACTGGACAGATAAGTCTGCCTACTACCAGTGTCCAACAAACAGTCAGCAGGGACACTTTCACCATTTCTACCAAAGGACACACACAAGACAGGCGGGAGATTAGTTGAACTCCCAGAATAAGTACGGGATGCAGAGTCAACAAGGAAGGAAGAATCCCTCCGGGTGAGGTTGGATAAAGGCAGTGAGTCCACATCTCTAAAAGAGCCCCGCTCAGTATTATGGGCAGTGTCTGAAGAATTACCCCCCTTGATAAAGAGACGTTTAATTGCCTCCTTGGTATCCCCTAAGATGAAATGGAAATTCTCTTACCTGAGAGCTGAATCAATTCACCCTTAATTTTTCTGGGTAATTTTTCCCCATGAGGTGAGCTCCAGTAGACGGGTCATTTGAGAAAGCACAGTTGAAAGAGCATTCCAACTCTGTCCTGGATATAAACTCAGTCAAAGATGAACAAAAAAAAAAAAAAAACTTCTCTCGTTTAACAGAGAAGTCCAGTATGTCTTGAAAAATGTTGGTAATTTCATCTTTATCCAGATAGTCATCCTTCAGGATATCAAGGGCCATTCAATAATTCTTATTGCTGATATTGAGATGGTTGATCAGGAGCCTTTCCAGAGTGTAAACATTTTAAAATGCTTAGCCTCTCAGCCTCATTGGCCAGGCCTGCTATACAATTTTCAAAATGAGATAAGTTTCGAAAAGTCATCTAGTCAGTATGTATTTCCTAGCCACTGAATGTATGACCAGTAATCTGGATCTGTGGTTGATTGATGACAAAATGAAGACTGGCTCCTATCCATTTCAGGGGTCTGGAGATGACAAATTCAAAGAATCAGATGCGGCAGGGAGGAATTTAAGTTCCAGATCCTCAAGCGCTCTCCAGAACTTTAATAAAAACCTCAAGGATTCCTTCTCAATATCCACTCAGTCTTCCTCAGAAGAAGACTGCAGTTGCAATTTGTTAACAGATCTCTATCCCCACTAAGTACATTCATTCTTATGAAGAGCCAAAAAAAAAAAAAAAAATCTTCATGGAGAGTTCATCCTTCTGACTAGCAACATCTAGATCTGTCCTGATCTTTGATCGTAGAAGAGAAATCCTTCTCAGTAATTTTTCCACAATACAAGTCTTGAGTTATGAGCTCAGTCTTGGAATAAATTAAACTCACATCTCAAGGCATTACTGGACTATACTAAATCAGTTTAGTTTTTGTTTCGTTTTTTTAAACTTGATGTTTCAGCACTTGACGTGTAAGTTTCACATTGAAAATCTGGCTTAGGAATCAATTCAAGCATTACTAAGAATAGCAATATATGCATATTGGCTTTATTCTAAATATATATGTCTAAAGAATTAATGAATTTTATTTTTAATACATTTTCATTACTTCAAATGTTATTTTTAGTGGATACCCATATTTAAGTAGACACTCCTTTTTGCAAGAAAAAAAAAAAAAACCCAAAAACCTTATTTCATCTACCAGCCTGCACACTCTAGAGTGCACCTTTTCTTTTAAGTTTCTCAACTGTACAGGCTGGTAGACAAAATTACAATTGCTTATATATTTATATATATATATATATATATATATATATATATATATATATATATATATATAGTTTAGTTTATTCAAATTTAGGTAATCCGTATGGGTAGACCTGAGGAGGATGATATCCAGAGAGCTCAACAAGATTCCAGAGCATATATGTTTGAATAAAAGACAGACCTAGTTAAGATTCCATGTAATAAAAGCTATTTCACCATTTACCCCTTTAACAGGGTTCTGGATCATCAGACTTCTTTTTGGAAGTAAAGTCTGATGATCCAGAACCCTGTTAAGGGTAATGGTGAAATAGCTTATATTACATGGAATCTTTTAACGTGGTCTGTTTTTTATTCAAATATATATATATATATATATATATATATATAAAGAAAAAAAGAAAGAATGTTTATTCAACTAAGGGTATCCACTAAAATAACATTTGAAGTAATATTGTGTGTGTGTGTGTATAATATATATATATATATATATATATATATACACACACACACATACATACACACACACACACACACATACATACACACACACACACACACACACACACGTGTGTGTGAAATTTTACCTATCTACCTGCCGAGTTATTCCCAAGCAAGGCATTAAAAACTCACTGTAACTTCCAACCTTCAGTCCTCAACTTGTCCCAATTTTAATACAACGATAGAGAGATTCAAGGTGGGGAGATGATAGATAATCCATTTTTGTTAAGAATCCTTCAAACCTTAATTCCAAAACAGACTTGCAAAACAAATGAAAATATTATGCACTATGACAGAGCTTTTATCAGCAAGCAGATTCCCAAAAAAGATAATGAAAATTATCAAAATACACAGGCAATAATATTAAATATGGTAATATTAGCCTGGTATAAAATACCATTATAGAGAACCTAGCCTTGATCAGATTCACTAACTATATTGTGATATTTTTACTTTATTAGAATTTTCCTAATGAGTATACCAAATCCAAATTATAAAGAAATAAAAAAAAAAAAAATGTAGGTTTTGAATAATTCACTTGAAAAACATAACTAGGTACGACTCTTCCTAACACAGTATAAAAACATTCATAAACAATAGAAGTCGGTCATATATGATGTTGCTTAAAATATTCTACATTTATGAGGGAAGCAGGATCAGTATTAGGGAGTGAGTGTTTATATAAACTATGGAAATAGGAATCAACACTGCATGGTGAGTGTCAATTTCAAGCCTCAAGCAATTTTCAGATACAGGTTTTAAAGATCAATTCAAGTGTGAAACTCAGTCACCATACAGTGTTGATTCCTATGTCCACAGTCATATATATATATATATATATATATATATATATATATATATATATATATATATATATATATATATATACTATATTAGACTATTGCAATATTTCATGTCAATTTCACAATGCTCATTACTGAAAATTCACTTGGTTTTACACAAGAGTAAAGGACTCCAGTTATCTGATGCTTATAAAAATCTACAATGCCAATAATATTGTTAATTTGTCTTCCATCAAGTCCCTAATTATTTGACAGCTAAGGACACTTTGTGGTAGAAGATGTGATAGGGTGCAGATAAAAGAATTTTTCTGGGCAATTCCTAGGTTTTGGTAGGTGAAAAGATAAGGCCTACTATTCCCTCAATGGTAAGCCACACAGCCTTATTTTACTGCCAAACCAGTGGCATCATTCATAAAATGTGTCTTCATCATCATCTCAACATCATTGTTGCATCTCTTTTCATCTCATAGGAATTTCTCCTTGTTCAACTATGCTGTCTTCCCTTCTCTCTAATATGCTCAAGCTGACAGCTATGCTACATCACAACACCATGTAGAGAGTGATGGTTCTAGGTCTACATCTGAGAGAGATCACAATTAAATTTTCTAGGAAGCCATAAAGGAGAAGGAAATGTAGCTTGCAGAGAGGAGAATGAAGGGACAGAAAGTAGAGAAAAAAAATATGTTAAAATTGGGAATTGAATATCAGGAAGGATTGAAGTGTGTAAGTAGAAGCACAGGGGTAAGCAAAAAGAAGACAAAAAAAACATGGGAAAGCGACAAAAAAAAAAAAAAAAAAAATATAATCAATAAATTGCGATATGCCTTTGGCAACTGCAGCATCCGGCACCATTACAGAGAGAGAGAAAAGTGATGGTAGTAACATTATATACATATCATCATGCATATACAATACAGTCTTCCAACTCACAATGTATATACTGTAATTTACGTATGTATCTAAGTGTCTATCTATATAGCTAAACTGAAGTGAACTTTATATACATCAATATAAAACTTCCATGTAGAAAAATGTGTACATATTTATAGGTATCTGAAGCATTGTCATATATATATCAGACTTTAATCTATTTCCCACCCCTCAGTATACCAAACAAACTGAACAAAAATAAATCTATTCTATATAAAATA
The DNA here is from genome assembly GCA_903632075.3 of Acanthosepion pharaonis. NCBI lineage: Eukaryota > Metazoa > Mollusca > Cephalopoda > Sepiida > Sepiidae > Acanthosepion > Acanthosepion pharaonis. Next base: position 1,959,289 of record CAHIKZ030000320.1, read on the forward strand.
GATAGTACTCTATGCACCAGCAAATTTATAATTCTAATATTTATATATATATATATATATATATATATATATATATATATATATATATACACACACACACACGTGTGTGTGTGTGTGTGTGTGTGTATGCGTGTCTGTATTAATATGCAAGTAAATATCCTTGGGCCCTATAAGTATTATTCCCCAAACTCACTATATATCAGCATACCTAAATAAGAACATGGACTTATTACATAACTCTGTAAACTTTAATGTATGTATACACTTCTGTAAACAGTTAGAAAATATTTACAACTCCAGTGTTTATGTTGTAGTGGTGAATTATTAATAATGAAAAATTTGGCATATATATATATATATATATATATATTTAAAATGTTTTATTTTCACACACACACACACACATATGTATTTAAAATGTTATATTTTTATATATATAAATAAAATTTTATATTTTCATATCTCTTTCATTACTTTCAACATATTACTACATGTGTATGAAAAAATGTTATCCCATATATAGGAGAATACTCGGTTACTTGCTCTTAAGGCTGCGCAGGTATTGCCAAATCAATCTGCATTTTAATGCATTTTCACATTTGACATATCAATTTGCATATAATGTGTATGCATCTCTATATAAACAGTTCAAATATTTAGTCAGTACAAGAGTAATTCATACAGGTATGTACACAAGGTTATATATTATAAATATGCTCACTTACATGCTTCTGTAAAAATTAAAATTTATATATAATTTTGATTTGTATAAACATGACAAATTATATGCCAGATTTTTTTTATTTCAGAATGAGCAAAAACATTTAAGTCATACCGTATGTCTCTTAGTTACTTCCAAAATGCAGGCAAGCACATGTATGTAACCTTTGTATCTGAAATTCTCTACCATTCCTCTTCAGAGATATCAAACCAGTTCCGGCTTTCATTTTGGAAATGAAAGAAAATTGGAAAGATTCAGGGAAAGCAGCCTTGATGATAAATGTAACAAAGGTGGTATCAGCTGTACAATTGTATGAACAGATTTATCTGAAAAGTTCCCTACCCAACAAAGAAAAAAGTTTGGTCTTTGGTTTTGTTAACAAGTCAAGTACTATTCAGCACTCCTTTGTATATTGTGTGTACCACCCTCTCTCATAGCCTCTCAATAAAAAGAGAGAACATCAGGTAAATGTGTAAGCATCCACACAAAATAGCTGCACATAATAGGTATAAGAAAAAAAAATGTGTGTATGTGTACACAAGGGAAAGATTATATATATATATATATATATATATATATAAGTTTGTTACTTTTCCAACAACAAAAAAAAAAAATGCCTAATAGGATATTTTTTTTTACAATGGTCAAAAAGACAAACTGAATTATCACATAATGAAAAATTGTGAAAAAAAAAAATTAAGAATTTTTTTTTCATATTTATCTAAGACTACTTATTGAACTTAATATCTATGACAAGGAAAACAAATTTGAATTTTCTTTTCTGCAAGACAAAACAAAAAAAATCAATTTTACAAACATTTGCTAATTAAGTTAAAATCTTACATAAAAGACTATCTCTCACTCACATACATAATGATATACATCCACCATTTCCTACAACTCATATTGACAAAATATTTTACATATGTACATAGAAATATCAATGCACAGTGGGGATGATGCAGGTTAGAATGTCTTGCTCTAGTTGCCTTACAGCTTTCTAAGAGCCAACAAAAGGATGACTAGTGGATGTAGATACATGAACAGCCTGTTACTATATTTCAAGGTCACTATTAGACAAAGAGAATATTTCAGCCTTCTCTAGCTCAATAGATTGTATTAAATAATTTAAAGTGCTGATGTGTCATAAAATTACATATCGTCATATCATTCATATACTATGTTTCAATTATTTCAAACTCAGATATACTTTACTACCTACTACATCACCATTATGTAGTAACCAACATAACTATATTTAATAATTATTATTCATCTAATTTTACCTATTTTTTCATTATTACAAGCAGCCAGCACAAATTGAGTATAATTCCTTTTTACATACATATTTTTCATAGATCACATGTTAATTATAAAATCAAAATACCCAGACACATTTTTCTTTGATCAACCCCAAATTACCTTCAATACAAAACTGAGAAGTTTTATTAAACAATGATAGTTACTAAATCAATTAAAACCACAATTTTTATTAATATTAATTCATTATATCATTGCTTATATGATGCCAAGAAAAAATTTGATTTTACTTCAAATTTTACATTGAAAGTAGACAATTGTATACCCTTATTAAAAGGGACTAAGACGATTCTTTTACCTGAAATAAACCTTGAAAGAAATTTTCTGATTAGAATTTTCGGAATATTTCCAGGAATTGTTTTCTAGCCTTATTAGAAACCAACTGGATTTATTAACAATCTTTGATTTCTAAGTAGCTATGACATTTTGACTTCTACTAAGCTTAGAATAAAACAACACATACACCAAAATATGTTCAATTTCCATTTATGTTTTCAAGTTTTATTTTATGTCAAAAATTATGTGATAATATTTGCTTGTCTGGCCAGTGACACCCAGTAAAACTAAATATCAAATTTTAATTATGATGAAATATGTTGTATTTATGTTAAAATTAAAAGACCAATTCCAGGTTACATTGATCTTGCATGTATGTTAATTAAAAACCAATTAAATGATATGAATAGTCAATTATGCTAAAGGATATCTTTTTTCACTTAAAATCCAAAAACTATCATTGTTGTGCAGGAGTAGATGATTACATACGTACAACACTAACATTTCTGTGTAAGTCTAAATAAATGCTATACAAAACATCCTTTTGATGATTATTCAAAATATATGGTTTTATGGATCTAACTCGGTCTTTGGGGGGGGGTTAAACTTTAACACACAGGCAATTTTCACACTCACAATAGATAAACTAAATAATTTCAAAAGATAAATTCTCCTTTTATGCAGAATTAATATAAACTTTGTACACGATATTTATTTCAGACCACAATCATTTCCTCAAAATATTTACTTGACTATATATTGTCTAGTTGCATTTTACCTACCAAGGGAAATCTGAAAAAGCAAGAGTTAGCCTACTTTAGTATGTTCACATATATGCTTAACAGATATGAGGTTCCTGTCCTTAAATAATGATAGAGAGAAGAAAAAAAAAGACAAAAATGTTAATTTTTGTACATTTTATTTTTTTTAAATCTTATATATACAGAATGGATTGAAATGTAAAAATATAGATTATTAAAAAGGTAATAGGTAACAGAGATTACTATGCATTTAAGAAGTGCACATTACTTTAACATTGATTATTGGAGAGGAGAAAAAAAAAAAAGAAAAAAAAAATCACCCAACCCTAACATACATATTGTGTGTGTGTGTGTGTGTGTGTGTGTATAGATGATTTGTGTGCAAAATATAGAAGGAAACAGGTGTGTATGCATATATCTGTAAATACACACTAAAAGATGTATATTTCAAACTCTATATTACTTTTTTTCATCAAAAGCAGATTCCTCATTTTGATATACAGGCAAAAACGAAAAGATATGGTAAACTCTAAACATCTAAGACAAGTTAGCCTTAAAATTAACAGGCAGGCCAAATTAAAATTGTGTCCCGAAAGTCACAAAAAAGAATGGGTATTAAGAAAATGGAGTCACTATAAGCATAAAAAAAATAAATCATGTAAGAGAAGTTCATATGTTTTTTGAGGTTTGCTATCATAGCACCATTAGAATTTGTTTAAACCAGAATTTAATGAAGGAATATGAGAATGCTTAGTAAAAAAAAAAAACAAATTCTTGACATATCTTTGCATGATCTTGGGTAAAACTCAAATCCTCTTTAATAACATTCCATTTTGTTGATAAAAAAAAAACATTGTTTGCATTAAATAGGCACTAAAAGATTACATATCTAATTTATTTAAATATTCAAGAGGCAAATTTTAAAATTATATATTTGAACCCAGAACTCCCCCACCCCCAATCTTGGTACAGCTGTTTACTGTCTGAAGGAAAAATGTTCCCAAGTCCACGGTATGTGTTAGCTGTATGTCCTGTTTACAAAATATGGGTGAGTGCTCATCTCCACCATATAATATTACACCATCAGGCCTCCTTAATGTCACAGCAAACTCTTTGGAGTTGATCATCAACAAGAAAGTTGTTGATCACCTCAACAAAAACAACCTCCTGAGAGACAAACAGTATACATTTTGCTCCTCTAGGTTTTCAGTGCTGACATCTTAACTATCATTACACACTGAATCAATGAAGCACTTGGTAATAAATCAATCACCTTAGATATCTCAAAAGCTTTTGATAAGGTGATATAAGAGGTTTCCACACAAACTCTCCAGCTATGGCATATCTAGAAGATTTTTCACAATTATCAAGTCTTTCCTAACAAGTAGGTTCATGAAAGTAGTTGTTAATAGCTAGTCATCTGACACACATAAGATCAATGCTGATGTCCCCCAAGGCTCTCTCTCCTTTGTCATACTCTCTTTCTGCTTCATGTTAATGATTTGATCAAGAACATGCCCAAAAGCTTAGATGACCAGAGCTTGGCAGCTGATAACTCTACTGATCTAGTTCTCCCAGATCAATAGAGGAAAGACTGACTTATCATTCAATACCTCCAAAACAAAGCTAGTAATGTTTCATCACCACTGAGTAGACCCTAAATTTACTTCAGTCTTGATGAATGACTATACTTTCACTGAGACTCCTTGCCTCAAATGTGTATTGGGACTAAAGCTCACTCCACAACTCAAGTAAGACTTATATATTCATACCATTGCTGAAAAAATCCTAACTTCCTTATAGTGCTTCAGAAAGTACCAGACTCCTCTAACCAGACTCTATTTTGCTTTGACAGAGTGCAATAGCATTTATGCAACCTTGTGAGTGATTAATTATTTTTTGCCTTACAACCCCATTCCCATAAATGAAATGTTGCTATCCTTTCATGCACACACACATAGAGGTAAAGCAGCCCATTCCCTTCATATTCTATTGGTAAGGAAAAAGTTGCACTCAGACTACCTCTTCCTGCCCCAGAACTGTTACTGTGCAAAACAGACTCTTGCAAGTATACTTCCCCAATCATTAAGATCTTAACTTCTGCAAGACTAGGATTAACTATTATCTATCCTACATAATATACACTTCTTACTTCCTCCCTTTAAACCCTTACAACATTATTCAGTAACCAACTACCTTTGGTGGCTCTTGGGCCTTTTATTGGGTCAACAATAGAGTGTGTATACAGATTGTTGCCACTGCTGGGTGTTGACTTCAATGTCCACTTTTATATTCACATATGCTCTATCCCTGATATTCAACACTTTAACCTATAAATATAGTTTGCTATATATATATATATATATATATATATATATATATATATATATATAAATATAGTTTGCTATATATATATATATATATATATATAATAAAAACAAAATAACCACCAAAATAGAATTTAAAAAACAAAACCTTCATAAAATTTAAGATGTTTATTTGAGTCTTATTTTCTACATATGCTATTAAATTACATCAACTGATCTCTTGATAGTAGGATGGTTAAAAAAGAAATTATCTGAAAACATGTACAAATGGACAAATATTGAAAAATCCTGAGTATATATTTGAGAGAGAGTGTGCACACACACTCACACACAACATATATATATTTAACATATCACAAGCCAAAATCAATTTTGCAAAGAAATACCTTAATAGGATAAATAACATGATTGAATACTGTCAATCTTTAACAAGAGATTTTTTTTTTACATAGGTTTTATAAGAATAAAAAAAATCAAGTTGCATCTTCTTTTTTATCTGATGGAATTTTAAATTAAATCGTTTTTTTCTTTTTCTGTAAAAATTCTATGGTAAAGAATAGAAGAGAATTTTTCCTGCTGGATTAAAAAAAAATTTCTAGCTTTAACTGGCTTTAAAACACCAACTCATTTTAGTCAGTATTTTGAAAACGAAATATTTGAATATGCAATAGAAGAAAAATATGCTCAAACAAATTATTTTCTTAAACAATTGGAAGCGTTTAAAAAATACTACAGATAATTTACAAATGAAATGAGAAAGGAAAAAATAATTTTAGAAAAAATATAGCATATCACAATTAGTGCATTTTTATGTAAAAAAATATAATGTAATTGATAAGTTTATAATAAAAATTTAGGGGGTAAAAATCTATAAATACAAAAATGAAAAATACTGAACAAAAGAATTCTGTTAATATAGGCCTGAAAATTAAAAATCTTAAAATCTAAATCACATTAAAATAGAACTAGTTATATACAAAAATGTAAATATTCAATTTGAAAAGTAAAATTAAAATATGTAGTAAAATAAAAATCATAAAATGCAAAATGTAAGAAGAAATTAAGTCAAATCATTATTGAAAAGTCATTAAAATTAAAAATAATCTCAACAGAAAAGAAGAATACATGTAAAAGCCACAAACAAAATGGAATTTTGTTTTGAAAAGAAATTTCAAAATATTTTTGAGAATAAATTTCTGAAGATAAAGAGTTAATTAAAAAAGCAAAAGAAAACAGAAAATTAATCACATTGTAAACAAATCAAATATCAATGATAATTGATACTTTATAATCTAAATGAAAACTAAAATTAAGCCTAAGGGATTTTCTGATGATTTCACTATGTCAAAGAATATGTAAATGAACAATAGAAAAGTAATTGATAAAATGAAGCACTAAAACATTAGAGAGAGCTACCTAATAAAGTACACCTTTTTTCAACAAAATAATGCTTACTACATATGGACATGAAGTCTATAAGGTGCTGAAGTCGTTGGCTGGGTATGTTCCATGCTGTTCATTTTTTTCTTTCTTTTTTTTTAAAAAAAAATCGAGTGTGGTTGCAAGGAATTTCCTGAAATCTTAAAAATGCCACATAAATGCTCAATGGTGTTTAAATTTCCAAAAGAAAACCCAGTGAAAGTTAACAGTGTTTTTGGAACCAGTTTCATGTCACTTGTACATGATGAGGCTTGTGTTATCTTGCTGGAATAAATTATCATCAAAAAGGAAACGTGGTAAGTATAAAGGCATGCAAATGATCTGCAGCAAGATCTTTATATGCCACACCTGTCAACAAAGACTCCTTGTGACCTTTGCAAACTCCAATAAAACACATCCTACACCAACTTGCATATCTTTCTGACAGGCTGGTTCCATAACCTCATAGGGTTTCCACATGCAAACTCAACTGTCTGCCCACAAGAACTAGAACCAGTGGCCACATTCTTGCATCACCTGTTTGGAATTCACATATTCATGGTATACTCTTTTTAATGTACTAATGTACCAAAATATGACCAGAATGACAGCTAACATCTATTGGTATATAAACAGGTACACCAGACTCGATTACTTCATTTTGAATGTTGTAATTATGGACAAGAAGAAAAGGGTTGAGCAATATTGATAAAGGCCAAACTATTATGGCCAGATGACTAGGATAAAGTATTTCTGAAAAATCATCATGTGACAAGTAACTATTAACAATCGTTCAAGAAGAGGAAAAATCATTAACTTCCAACAAAGCAATAGGCTGATAACATTTATTGACATGAGAAGTAAACAGAGGCATTCCTACCAAAAATAAGCTAACAGAAAGTTACAAATTGCAGATAGTTTTAATCAAGGTGAAGGACAGAAGTAATGTGTTACAACACTCAGTACATCAATCCTTGTTGCATAAGATTGGTCTGTCAGAATACCAATGCTATCTAATGGGCAGACAAACATTAGAATGGAAGACATTTGCCTGATCTGATGAGTCTCACTTTCTTCTGAATAAGGTGGACAGCAGGATCTTTTATTCTGGGAAAATGATGGCATCTGGTTGCAGTGAGATAGTTTGGGTAATGTTCTGTTCTGAAACACTGGGTCCTATCATTCATGGTAACAGTATTCTATGAAGACAACAGCATCTTTCAGCAGAACAATGTGCCTTTGCACATTGAGGATTTTAGGAACATCAAAGTATTATTATGGTATTGTATCAACCAAATTCCCCAAATCCCACCCTGCAGAACTTGTACAATGTAATGTGTAGCAATTAAAATATATGCTGTTAATATCCTGAAACCAGATTCCAGAGGAAATTTCAATAGGTCTTTTAGAGAGCATGTTTGATTGGATAAGAGATTTTCTGTGGGTGCATAGAGAACCAACCTCTTATTAGGCAGGTGGCCATAATGGTTTGGCTCCTCAATATATATTCATATTTCAATGGCTTATATGAAAACAATACAAAAATTTACATCTGAATATATTTTACAGAGAGTAACAAATTAATGGATAATTGACAAAGAAAAAATACTGAATTTAAGTGTACAAACCATTTCTTTCAAGCAGATGAACAGTGGCCATACATATGACAGCAATCTTGAAAACAATATCATCATCTAAATATTGGAGATGATCAAAAAAAGATGTATTGTGATGGTGCATGGTGCCGGTCACAGAGTCTCTTGTATTGTAGCACACAGGTTCATAAAACATACACAGGTTGAAGTCTTGCAGAGTATTCTGGCAGCATTCTTGGATTTCAGGGGCTTCCACACTGAAAGAAAAGAAAGGTTTGGTTAGTTCTAACTATTGAGTGGCTCTTAGGTCTTGTTTAAAATAGTATTAAAAATGTTTAACTTGATTTCGAATTGTTAAAATCAAATATTTTTAACTAAACTCATCTTATTGATTTTTTTTTTCACCATTTTCAACTAGTTCATTCTCTAACCTTCAGATAAAATGCAACTCAAAACCAACTCTGCACTATAATATCCATTTGAAGAAGCCTGAAGAATGAACCAGCTGAAACACTGAGGATACTCCAAATCTTCATTGAAAAAAAAAAAAAAAAAAAATTTAACTGGTGACAGGATTTAAATAATATAAAATAAAGTAAATAAAAGATACTGTCTCCTCTAAGTGGAGAGGATGGGCAATGTCTGACTACCTTCAATATAAAAGGGGCTCTTGTGCCATGCAATGAACATCCTAAATCTTCACTATTATTTAGACAACAAAAACGCATAGCACTCAAAATTATATATTCAATAAAAAGTGGCGTGCCAGTAACTTTGGTAACCATGATGACATAGGTCATAGAAAAGAGCTACAGTCTCTGTCAAAACTAGTTTTTTGTTCCCAATTCTTTATTTGTATGCATATATACAACCTGCTAAATATATCACAGTGTTGGGTTCAATAGTGGAAATACCAACAGAAAAATAGACTGGAACAAAATAAATGACTGTTTATACATTACATTAGGCTGATCAGTTGTTTTTTTTTTTTCTTTTTGTGTTGTTCCCTTTATAAATTTACATATTTGTAAAGTTCTGTTTCTCCTCTTTCAGCTGTACATTTAGGTTTTTGACCAACTTTTTCATAGCAAATGTTTTTTCGTTATGCTTTACAAGTTCAAATTCAGCCAACATGCTACCAAAATCATCTGCAATATCAATAGTGTTTGGAAATTTAAGACAATTTCAGAACAGATTGTGTATCCTTGATTCCAAAATTTCACTCTTGTTGATTTGCATTTCCAGATCCATTTGTTTTTTCTACATATGTGTGAAAGCACATGCGATACCCTGCCCTCATCAGCCGCCAACCAGGGGAAGTAACTCGGTTTCAGTGGCTAAGGTAGTACTGCTACCCCTAGCACCACCAGCAACTTTTGCCACTGAACAGAGTATTGTTTTTTTGCGTAGACGTGTCAGTTTCTGTGATATTTTGATTTTTTTGCAACTGCAAGTCAGATTTTCAACATTGTGCTAAAAGTGTTTGCTTTTGGTCATTAACCAATATACAACATGCTCATAGTGACTGTTATCAATGACATAGAATAAAAGGTAAACAGATGTGTTTTATGTTGGAAGTAGCATTGTGTTGTGAGCATGGTTTTAATCAACTTTATTTTGAATCTTGACCATATCCAACTCAATGCCTATTGAGTTGTGGTATGGAGACGATGTGAAGCACACTTCAGGCACCAGCCAGTGATGCCCACTTTCAAAAGGAAGGAAACGATTGATTGCCCTAGGAATCCATGGCACTTGACCTTAACAGGTAGCACATGACATGGCCATCCCTTTCCCACGCAATCAGATTGCAGCAACCAGTGTGGGTTTTCTTTTGTTAGTATGCCTCCTCCTGTTCTCCTCATCATGGGCTCCACTCAGGTGAGTTATTTGGGTTTTCTGCACAGAGTGTTCACCTTCTTTGTGAAAACGGATCTTTTATATATATATATATATATATATATATATATATATATATATATATATACACACACACGTGTGTGTGTATACACACCTTTTTCTTTTAAATATTTATCTTACATAAAGAAAAACACTGTAGTAAAAAACTGGATTCAAGGAATTTCATCAGAAATTGAGTGAAAGAAAATAAGCAACTTTACCAAAATATATCAAAGTATTTTAATTAATATTTGATTAACAAATTTTCTCTTTAAAAGAAGTTGAAATTATATAATCTCTGTGCCATAATAGCTATTAGAGTTGCATATACTACAAGCCACAATTATTAGGGTGATAAATAATAATAATGTAAAACTTAAAACATGAATGAAAATGATGATGAAAAAATAATTGTGAAGTCACAAAGAAACCAAAATAGAAATCTATGTTAACATTCTAAGACATAATCAGTCTTAAAAACAAAGACTCTTTGCAATGAAGTGATTGCACTGAATGTTCTGTTGCTTCTATTATTTTATAAGATATAAAGTCATGAGAGAGAAAATATAAGATATTTTAAATCATTAGAAATTAATCAGCTTCACATTATATTTACCTACAAGATAAAATTCTTCACAAAAAGCAAAACATTCATGCCAGGTTTAATGAAGGACTTACTTTCTACTGTTATTATAGAAGATGTCAAGCAGATATAGAAAATGGACAAAAAATCGTTTGATGTCACGGGGCCTGAAATTTAAAGAAAATTTGATTAAGAAATTTGCATAAAGCCATGGAAAACAGAATTTGTGAAACTAGTTCAAATTCAGGGTAAAGTTATGTTGCCTTTGTGTTAGAGGCATGAATCTACTTCCCCCTGTGCTCTCTCCCATCACTTATTCAGATATCACAATAGCCAATGGAAATGAGTGTGGATGAATGAGCATTTATAATTACTTTTTCTTCTTAGGTGCAATATAGCTGTTATAATCAAATGGACAGGATCTTACTTTAAGTTTTAAAGTGTTCTAATATAAACTATATAAAAAAAAAACAAACATAGTAAATAAAATTGGATAAAACTTTCTAAGTCTGAGTTAAAACTGTAAAACTTCCCTTAAAAAATATTCAGTTGAAAAAAAAAAAAAAAAAAAATCATATTTCGTCTCATTAATCATCAACACATAAATATTTACATTTTTTACTTCTAAATTTGATCTTGTGTAATCATCACTATCATGTCACAATGTAAGATAGCAAAAAAAGGAATACATTAATAATTAACTATTTTTATTATTACCTGCTCAGCCAAAGCAGTAATTTATAATAATAATAATAGATAAAAAAAAAATTATAAGGAATTCCATTTGCCCTAAAGATATAAAAAGCTAGTCCTTTTTTGATTGTTATAGACAAAAGAAAAAATATGAAGGTATAAGTTGACTGGAAAAATGCCTATTGACTTGCCTCTGTTGTTCAGGAGGAAGATCACGTGGAGATTTCTGGCTCAGTTCAGTGAAGCGTTTTAAATTCTTTTCTAAGAGTCGTTTCAGGTTGCCTTGGGCACCATCAAAAGGCTTTTGACTCACTAAGCTAAAATAAGAAAAAAATCATTTAATAAGAAAAATAAAAACTGGCAAAATTAATATTTATGTCAGTGCTCCTGAAACTGGTGCTGAGTTCAGCAGAGTGAAGGGAGAATCTATCCTTGCAAACAAAGAATTCAATTTAGATTCTATTGGCAATGAATGAAGAGCCTTTGAAATTTTTGTAGAAGAATTCTGATATAATCAAATCAAAATACATTTCTACTAATTTCTTATTTTAACTCATTCACTCCAAATTACATGCATACTAAATTCATGTGCATATATATATATATATATATATATATATATATATATATATATATATATATAAAACACACACACTGTCCACAAATATATCAGTATAAATTTAATAAAGATGTAAGCATACACAGAACCATCTACATTAAAAAATACTTTATAGTCACTCTTCTGAGATATGGGAAAATACATACACACATCTATGCCAAACTCTTCTTTCTTTCCATACAGGTATATAAATTAAAAGAATACAAATAAAAAGTATAGTATTGCCTGCAAAAAAACTTACCTTATGAGCGATGTTATTGAATTTAACAACAATCATATTTAAATAAAATGGAGGAAATGAATTTTGGAAGATCATTTTTAAAAATCTTGTACAATTTACTTTCAAAATTGTGGAATAAGGATTTTAATCCATGTCAAAGAGTAGATTAAAAAAAAAATCAATACAAGGCAAAAAATTCACTACTCAAATATTGATGAACTATAATGGATTTGCTCAGGTATATGTTGCATCTAGTAGACTTTAATCCTCATCTACTTCTTATTTGAACATTTTAATGGAAACAAGGTTCTTTAATTTACAAGTCTGAACAAAATGTCTTGGGTTGGGCGACAAAAACCTATCAAATATAACAACAATTAGCAAATATACTTTAAAATAAAAAACAATTAATTATTATTAACAACTAATTATAGTTCTCCTGAACAATTGTTTTAACTTTGATGTTAATTCCCCACTTGAATTACCGAGCCTTTGTTAAAAAAATAAAAAAATCATGCCACTCCCCCCATCCCTATATACTTATGTGTTTCAATGTCTTATTTTGTTTCTCCTGAAGAGATAATTATGGAAAGAGAACTGCAGAAGGCTGAAAAACACACCAAGTAAAATGTAATATAAACTAAGTTTTTACTTTTTAGAATTACTTTGATGTTAAGATTTTAAACATTGTCCTGAACAGAAATGTATTATTAATTTTGTAGTCAAGATTCCTAGAGATAAACCATGTAAACATACTTATAAATGGTTAAAGAAATTACACCATATTAACAAAATAAGATACATTTGTAAATACAGGTTTATGATCAATCTACATATCAATATACTTGTTCAAACTTTCACAGTGGAACAGACTGAGTAATTCAGTTATCTTATAAAACATAGGCTCATTAAAAATCTCATTTAGATGGAGAATTATACTACACTATGATCAGGCCCAAAGTTATGATTTCAACAACCAGTAAAAAGTTCAAGTTGCAATCAAGTAGATGAAAGATGAACTAGATTATAAAAGATTAAAATTTGTTTTACCATCGGATATAATGGTAGGCAGCTTCTGTATGGAAATATCGAGAGGCAACTAAGCTACCAAGTTGGTTGTGGGGTATACCTACAAAATAAAAAAAACATAGGATGAAAAGAAAAATCTTTAAGAGGATGGATAGCAGTGACTTCATTAAAGAAAAAAAAAGAAAAAAAAAAAAAAAAAGAAAAAAAAAGAAAAAAAAAAAAAAAAAAAAAAAAAAAGAAAAAAAAAGAAAAAAAAGAAAAAAAAAGAAAAAAAAAGAAAAAAGAGAAAAAAGAGAAAAAACGAAAAGAAAAGAAAAGAAAAAAGAAAAGAAAAGAAAAAAAAAAGAAAAAAGAGAAAAAAAGAGAAAAAAAGAGAAAAAAGAGAAAAAAGAGAAAAAAGAAAAAAAAAAAAAGAAAAAAAGAAAAAAAAAAAAAGAAAAAAAAAAAAAAAAAAAAAAAAAAGAAAAAAAAGAAAAAAGAAAAGAAAAAGGAAATAACTGTCTAATAATTAAAAAATGCTTATTAGTACACATTATATAAATGTTAGATAACTCTAAGCTTAATAGTTGAATGTATTCTATCATACTGAAGTATTGCAAATCTGTTTGAAGCAGCATAACAGTAAAAAAATGGATTTTTCACTTTTCACAAGTATATTCTTCAACTTGGTTGAGATATTTCTTCAGTTGTCTGCTGTACTTGGTAATCACCTTGGAATTTTGAACTGAACACTTTATTCATTCTACAGAGTGGGGAAGATTGAATTTGTTCTGCATTCCATGCTTACAGGATATCTCTTATCAAATTAATTCTGTCTAGTTTATTCAACTTTGTCAATTGTCTGTTTCTCCCACTGAATCAGAGTATGACTTTTCCATGCTAACCAACTAAAAGATTGAACTCACAACTGGCAGGACAGCAGTTCCAAATGGAAAGATATATCAATGATAACTTCTTTTTTAAAAAAAATATTCTGACACTACTTACAGTACAAATTCCTAAAATATACTTTATTATAGCATAAAGATATGCTTACGAAATTAAAACATTTTGTCAAAAAGAACTGAAACTTCTATGCAAAATCAAAAATAAGAAAAGCTTAATGCTTTACAACAAGTAGACAGTCAATACAAAAGGTGTAAATTGATAATTTAGGTTGAAAAAAAAAAAAAAAATAAATAAATAAATAAAAAAAAAAAAAAGTACTGTTTTTGCATTAGTATGAATGTTTTTTTTTTTGTTCACATCATTCCCTTTTGTTTACATCATTTTAAAAGTTATACACTTCTCTTTGATTATTTTTAATTAATTTTTTTTTATACAGTAGTGAAGTAATGACAAACAATTTTTATACCTATGTTCCAAGAGTTTAAACTTGAGCATTGTGTTGCCAAAGCAATATCAAGAGAGCTTAGAGATTGGAGTCAGGTTTACAATGTCAGTTCTAATAATTTGCTTCTTGTGAGTTTGGTCACACTCACAAATAATCACTTGACTGAATTGAAATCAGTCATGAATGCTCAACCAGAAATAAAAACACTGGCCTTGGAAGCAAAGCTGTTGTAGGCCATAACAATAGAAGACATGTGGTCCAAACTGGCATAATGAAAACAAAATGCATAAATAAGTACTCTATGATTAAAACAATGATCAGCTGCTGGTGCAGTTTGACTCTTGCTGCAATTGCATGTTCTCATACACACAAACATATATATATATATATATATATATAAAATAATGATGATAATCAGAAATGTGGGTCTCTTTGGATTAACTTGCTTTCCCCACCTCACCAAACCTCCAACTTTGCCAAAAACAAACCATTTCAAGAAGATCCACTGAACCATTTGATCGTGTTCTATTTTCCCCACTTGATCAGCATTTTTTGGCAGAGTGCTTGTCAGGATTTCAAACTGATGCATCAAAAGTTGCAGACATTTTTGGCCAGTATTGATGAAGCAAAATTGACCAACCCTGCTGTGAAATAACCCAAGACCTATTTCCCAAACCACCTGGCAAAAACAGATGCAAGTTAATAAAAAAAACACTGCAATAATATATATATCATATATAGAGCTAATAAATAGATAAATAAATAAATAATTAAATCCATTTCATTGTGGTGCATCAAGTTGTACAAAATCAACTATTTTTCAAAACCAACATAAAAAAATATTTGGATTTTCTATAAGTCAAGCTCATCTTTTATTGAAAGTGCTATAAAAATAAAACTTAAAAAAAAAAATCTCAACCTCTAACCATGTTACTGATGTTTGTTAAAAAAAAAAAAATTAAAAAAATAATATCAGTAAACAAACCAGGTTTTTCAAAGTAAAGAAAACTTTGCTAAGCAAGGTTTTCATAGTTCAAGGGAAGTAACCAGTCTTTCACAACCATGTTTTACACCGTGTCACGGGTTATCAGTTTTATTTTTTTTTTAACTATAAAAATAAAACAACTGGTTAAAGATAGTATGTTGAACTATGACTTTTTATGGCTTTTAAAATTACAAGTTTCTTGAGGTTCTAGAATTTTGTTTTCTAATATTTCTGATAATAGCATTTTTTTCTCATTTTTTTTCTTTTTGCATTTAAAATAAAATTGGAAAATATTTAAAATGCTTCATCAGGACGAAATCAGAGTGATGAACATCCACGAATAAAATTTATCATTGATTTAATTATTCCTACTACTACCACCACCAAATTTTACATACAATCCTGCAATGATTTCACTGAAAAGTTGAGTTGTCAAACCAATTTTTTAACTTACTAATTTCACATGAGGTAAGTCTGGAAAGTACTAGCTGTGCATCCTTGATGTAAACTTAGAAACAAATCAAATGAAACCTTAATGCACATGAGTAAAGTCTCCTATTGGGTTACTTAACAGTAAAATGTCATTAGAGTAGTGTTACTGTTGCATTCAATAATATACATTTTGCTTGAAATTGAGACATTCATCCTTGGAAACTATTAAAATAATTAACAAGGTTTTGGGAGTGATTTAATGAATAGAGTTTAGCTAAAATCTTGGTACCAACATGTCAAACTTGGCCAAGAAACTGCTGAAAGTTATCAATGTTTTGAAAGACCACCGGAAAATGTTGAACATATACAGGATGCTATCAAAAGAAATTGGCAAGTGACAGTACAAGAACTAAAAGATCTTGAGATTCCAGGAACTGTTCATAAAATATCCAGCCATTTTGAATATCTTGTTTGATCATTCTTCATATTTTGTTTAGTCAAAAATCTCCATACATCACTTCATCATGACCTAATAGATTTCCCAAAGCTAAAAATCACCACTGAATGCCAAGATATTTCAGACTATAGATTAAATTGGGACCCTTTGAAGAATGTCTTGGAAAGTGAAAAGTACTCTGGAATCCCAAAGAAGTTGTAATCTCTCTTCACTTGATCTGCCTTCAAATTAACTGGTAATCAAACTCTCCATATGTGTTTATGTCAATTCTATATTCTTTCCTTCTCAAAAGGCAGCTTATTCAGAAAATCAGTAGAAAGTGTTACTCAACTGATGCAGTAGGTCTTCTGCTGTCATGCAACTATTTTAAGGAAGAAAGGTGGTGGTGGGGAGCAACTAATTTGAGTTACTATAAAGTTTATTCATTGATGTAATTCTCCAATATTCACTTAGGATAGTAAATGTGGCATCTCTTTAAAGATGCCATATTCCTCTACCTTAATTGCACATTTGCATTCCACAGGCTGGTAGAATGCTGACTGATTTTGAGAAGCTATCTTCACTTTTATTAGAATTCTAAACAAAAATCATAATTTGTGTCTTCTCAATTGCCAACACATTGTAACCCCCAGCATGCTTAGTATTTTGATTGGTGTGACTCTAAAGTTACTCTGTTCCATATCAAACTTGACATTGAGACAGCAGTCACAACATTTCATTCAGCTGTTTTTTGTTTTTGATTTTTTTTTTTTTTATAAACTATAGAGGTTAATGATTTTCTTTATTGGTTGATGAATACTTCCTTCAACATAATCCCAAAATATTGTAATTATCTCCTTATATGGATAAGAAATATTCCTTTAAATTGGAAATGAATTACATCTCCCAATCCCTATACTTGTTTCACTTTTGACATTTCTCTGTATTAAGTCTCTCAAATTAGTGTTTATTTTTATTTTAAGTGTCAGGTAGGCACCCATGGGATTGGGTAAAGTGTAAGAGTTTTTACCAGAATAATTTTCTAGTTAAATATTTAACCAGTTCAACTGCACACTTTTCTACTGCTGAATTGTAATATCTAACAAGTTGGAGGATGATTTCTGTCATGCTACAGATTACTTTGAAGAGGACTAAAGTGCTATTGCTCTGAGTAGGATACTTTTATTTTGTTAATATTAAATGTTCAGGTAATTTCCAGACAAAATTTGCATATGCTAAAATCAGTAGTCAAATCAATGTTGTATCATCAATGACAGAGAGAGAAAAAAAAAAAGAGATCTGACTTAAGTCATAAATCATCCACTGTAAGAAATAATTTCAATTTGTAAACAAATCGAGTTTCAAGCTTAGAGTATTTGACAAACTTTTACATTTTGCTATTCAATATGCAAATTGGCAAGATAACTTGGATACACATCATGATAAATACCATGTTAGCCACCAATAAGTCATTATATGCAAAATTTTAAGAATACAAAACCATAAAGAATGGTCTTACCAACTTCAGGAAGAAGACAAAGTGCCTGATAATAGAAGCGCTCAGCAGTACTGTTACTGAGACTGTGGTCAAAGTCTTGTTGATATCGAGCTGAAAACAAGAATACCAATTTTCTTTAATTATTATACAAACTACATTCAAGCAAACAAACTGAAACGAATTTGGGCAGAATAATAATTAATAATGAATTATTAAACAGACTGCCAACACTAAACAATGACACACAGCTTTCAAATAACATTAACATAATGGCAGAATGGATCAACGTCTTTACATTTATAATAGAAAATAAAATTAAAACGTTATTTAGTTAAAAGATTATATGTCATCAAACTAGTCTTAAGTAAAGATAAAATCATAAATTCAGCTTTTGGATGCAATGAAAAATGGTTAAAATCTATATAATGCACAACAAACAAAAACAGTGAGTGTGATTCAGTTGACAGTTTGTTGAAGAAATCAAAGACTTAGGTATCCAAACATCTGAATATTAAATCTCATTCATATGCCAGAAGAAAAATTCAACTCCCTAAGGAATTTTCACAGCAATGTCTCCATGGATGATATTGGGGGAAGAAACAACAAATTAATACATAAAGTATAAAGGTAACTATTGATTGTATTTGTTGATGAATTTTCAGTTGTACAGTGAAATCATCAATTTTATTTCCATGCAGTTTTGTGTGGTTTAACTAAAACTAAACTGATTTTCTTAACAAGATGCACTGATCAAATGTAGCAGGTAGGTGGCAGACAAATACAAAATCAACCATTATGTTAATGCATTCTGTGAAAATGGACATTGTTTTGGTATAATATGAAAGATATTTTGCAAGTAACACTTCCTGAAGCACTGACAACAGATCTTTAATGTATCACATGGAATAATATTTATCCAATTTTTTAAAATTTGTTTTTGCCATTTCTTGCCTTGGTTTTAGATTCATAGCAACTGGAAATTGGAACCAATTCTTCATCTAGCATAAGGAATTTGAATACAATCTGATATAGAGGTTCACTTGTCCTCACTTCTTGATTAAAATACCAAACAATATCAAAGTAAAGCTGTAAGAGTGTATTAAATCAATAGTTAGTTTAATTAAAGGTTGTGTTTGTGTGTAAGCAGATAGACAAGTTGAAGTAGAATTCTTGACAATTTATGTCTGTGGCATCTGTCAGTTTCAAGAAACTATGGATCTGCACGTGCATAGTTTTGATTCAGCTTCTGTTTTACTGCCACAGTGAGATGACATTGCATCCTGCAAAAGACCTTTCAGACTTGAACAGGATTTTTATAGGAGATCAACAGTTGCCCATGCAGCATATCTCTTCTCCAATCCATCAATGTTGTCCAATAAGCACTGGACAGGAACCAATACTGCTTAACACAGTTATTGTTATAGGAGTTGCCAGAATGCAGTTGGATGCAACAGACAGTTTTTGGGACGCTAGCTCCAGATCTTTCTTTAGTAAACTCTTTAACATGATCATTTAGAATCCTTTTTCTGTCTCTTAGTCATCAACCTAGTATGGCAGTTCATCTATCTACTGGAATAGCTTTTGCATATATTTATTAAGAAATTGCTGAATAGTTTGTCAGTTCAGAAGATCATCTCACAAACAAGTTTGTTTCTTATGTTAAAGAGATCAAAAAGTGTCAGAAAACAAAACATGTTTTTGAATAAGGACTTTTTTTTTATAAAACTTTATTCAGATATATAAAATCTAAAATAGAAAAAGCAATGAAGTTCACTAAAAGATTTTATGATGAACTTCAGATCATAAAATCTGTTATCTACCTTCGTTCCTAGCTAAATTTTACTAACCACAAAATTTACTACTTAATCATTATATTATTTATCTAAGTCTCTTAAGATGAGCCTGACATGTGGTGCCCTAAAAGTAATAAACATTTGTTTCCTGGCAAATGGCATAATACTGGAATAAACACAATGAAGAATTACAATGTCAGTCATACAGTGTAATTAATTTCAATTCAATAAAATATCATGTCAATGAAAATGAATCAACCAAAATACAAGGGGTTGCTGAAATGTTCTCGGCCCCACCCACTTCCCAAAAATCTGACCAAATGACACCAGCATCCCCACCCCCGGATCCAAACCCTTGGAAACATTTAAGAAGAGCCAACATCTTTAGTATCCTGATTTTGATTGATACAATATCTCATTGTGTTTTTATGTTGTTAAAACCTTTCTGTTATCAAAAGGGATGTAGCCCATCCTAGTGAGAGAAGACATTAAAAGGCATCAAGAAAAGAATCACCCAGTATTAAGTATATGAAGAAAATAGTTGTATTAGTAACATCCAAAGAAATTAGGAACCATTCTACTTACCAATATCTCCCAGGTAAACAAGACACCGATGACAGGCTCCTAATGCCCATTCTTGAACGTTAGGATTAACATCTTTTTTCTTTGAATTGTGGATTTGACCTTTCTTACCTGAGAAAAGAATAAAAACATCCTTATAAATATATTGCTGTACATAAGACATATTTCTTAACTATTAAAAACACAAAATAAGTTATGTAACATTCAAAACAAGCTGTTTAGATATATAAAAAAGGCAAAGGAAAAACATTTTCAATATTAGAATGATATTGCACTGAATTTGCATGTAGTCAATATCTGTTCATATTAATATTATCAATCATATTGAATTTTTAGACAAGAACAATGTCAAAATAAAATTTCAGTTAGAAAAAAATGGTTTTGAGCCATTTTCACAAAGAGAATGTTAATTCTCATAAATATATAAGCTACTAGAAGTTTATTAATGCAGGGCTTATTACAGAAGCAAGCTAATAATTTGACAAAGATGCATATAGCAATGAAAGAGTTGAACAGCTATGAATTTAAATTTTTTTCTTAAAATTTATATTCATGGCTGTTCAACTCTTTTTTAATCTTCTGGCATTAAAAAAAAAAAAAAAAAAAAAAAAAAGAGATTCACCTCTTCTAGAAATCTCATAGAAAACAAAAGGCTTTAAAAAAAAAAAAAAAAAAAAAAAAAAAGAACACACAGGATGCCATAGAATGCACAATATTTTGAAATACTAAATGTCAAGACTAAAAATATATAACATTTTTCAATAAAGAAATAAATGTAAATGCAACCCTAAAGAAAATTTTAAATTCAAATTTCATATTAGGTTATTATGATTTATTAATATTTCTCCTTCAAATCAACTATATTCTATTAATGAACTCAATGCCAAGTACGAAATGATAATTTTAAAATAAATTAAACCAGTCAATTTCTAGTCAATTATTTTTTTAATATGAATTACCTAAAATTAGGAGCTCACAAGAATCCATCAATTATAGCAACTAATTTAAAATCATTTGTACACATTGAAATAATATAAAAATAAGAATTTTTGTTGTGTTCTGACTTTTCTGAAGCAAAAACAAGTTTATTTCTTTACATTAAAATTTACTTGTATATAAATCAGAATTTAATGAACACAGATATCACTTATTTTATTATATATTATTAAACAATTTTTATCCTAACATCCCATCTCCAGTCCATATTTACCTGTAGAATGATCTGGGACTACAGGAAAGTCTAACTTGCCATCCAATTGGAGGCTGAATTCTGTCTGCAAACGAAGAAGCAAGTGGTAATAATATCCAGTTGCAGCAGCAAGGTGAGTACGGAATGCTGTCTCAAGAGACCCATGGGGTCGAATATGCTGAAAGATGAAACAAAAGGATTAAAAACAAATAAATATTCAACTTGCAAGAGTTTTTAAACAATAAATCTCATACTTAATGAACTTTTGATAAAATGAAATTGAAATATTACTTTAAACCATTTTGTTTATGCCATCAAAACAATAGAAAATAGCTATCAAACAATGGATATTGGTAAAACTGTCTGGATATAAAAATGTGAATTTCAATTTATATATTTATTTATTTTTATTAGAAATATTTATAAGTTATTTAGTGATGCAAGACTTTATTAGTTAAGTTGTAAGTTGTAAATATATGTATTAGTTATTAATAATTTTTAAATTTTAGAGACAAAGACTTCCAGGAGCATCACAGCAAAATGTCCATATTCAATGCTGAGGTGTCCTTAAAAAACAAGCCATGTTCACAGCAATTTTTGCCTTCAACTTTAAAAAAAAAAAAAAAAAAAATTTTTTTTTTTTTTTTTTTTAAAGAAAAAAAAAAAAAAAAAAAGTGAAAGAGAAAATGAGAAATTAACTCATTTTATCATTGCAAAATCTTTTTTGGAATTCAAAACAATGCACAATAATTGAAACCTGAAAATATGTATGTTGCATGCATGATGGTTTCATTTTCCACCAAAGCAAGACATCTACAAGATACCATACCAAAATGCCAAAACACACTAGAAGATTTGCTGAACTATCAAGAGGCTAAAAAGTGCAAGACTTTGGAAGCCTTTTTCAAACAAACAAGGTAAGTTTTCTCCCTATTTTTATGAAGTTGTTGCGGGAGTGCTGGTCAAGTTTAAGTTGGAAAAGTATGTGTCTCCTGGTAGTTTTATCCCACAACAGAAATGGTGGACTCGGAATGTGAGTCCGAGTAATAAAATAGAAAACTAACAACAAAACAATATATGTAAACAAACAATAATGTATGTATTAACAAAACAAAGGTATATATGGAGATTGGTGTGTGACAAAGCAATGAATATGAAAGAAGAAAACTAGTGAATTGTTTGAGTGTGTGAGCATTGTGTAGAATTGTAACAAGCATGTAATGTGTGTGTGTGTGTGTATATATATATATATATATATATATATATATATGCGTGTGTGTGTGAGGGAGAGTTCAAAAGCCAACTTGCCGCAGCAGAAGTGTTCTTATCTACATGTGACCTACATCCGAAAGCTGAATAAAAATAATGGAAAGTTAGTTCAAAGTCAACAGAGGACCAAGGGAAGTGAACACACCTGAGAGGCAGCATTCTTATCTACATGCAACCTATATCTTACTGTCCCTGGGTGAAATAGGAAAAAGAGAATGACAGAGAATGTCACTGCCTATTTATAGGTTAAGAAAGCATCCTCTAGCAACGTTTTTTGTTTTTTTTTTTTTTTAGGAAAGTTAAGTGGAGTAACTCACAAACTTTAAAACTTTACAAGAAAACATTTTTAGGTCAACCAATTTTCCATGATCTTTGAATAATCGTAATTCTGAAACAGAATCTGTTTCTTCATAAAATTTCAATAATAAATTAAGAACTATTTGATTTTTTTTTTTTTCTTTTAATCTTTAAAACTTAATTGTCTCGGTCATTTTTCTATTAAAATATAATGCTCTTTGAATTTGTTTTCCTTTTTGCAACATGAAAATTAAGAATGAAAAATGTTATGTTTTTCGTAATAACATGGTTACATAGACTCAAAAAACCATTTGACTGGGTATATATGGTAGCCAAAGAAGAGCTACCATTTTTCTGTTTTTTCTTGTCCAAACAGAGATAAAGCATGGCAGTGAAATGGGAAAAGTATATATTACTAGACATTACTATGCTGAATTTGTTCATGCAATTGGAGAAACCAAAGATGACATAAGAAACAACATTCAAAAAAGTCCATTTCATTACAGCATTTTATTTGATGAAAGTATTGACACAACTTTAAAGGAGAGACAAATTATCTTGATAAAATTTCTTAAAAACAACAAACATGAAACTAAATTTCTAGCATTGTGTGAGCCATCTTCAAGCCAATCCAAAGACATCAAAGAGTCCCAAAGAAAAAAAAGCTGAAGGAGTATATATAAAATTAGATGAAATGTGCATGATTTTTGCTGCAATAAATTTGGCCATTAAGGGAGTGTGATAATTACTTTTAAAAAGGATATGCCATGGCTGATAAATATTCATTGCCTTGCTCATAGACTCAAACTTGCAGTGAAAGATTCTTTCTCCAGATCTTATTTTCCAAAAACAATTGATGATTTACTTATTCAACTGTTTAAGAGATCCCCAAACAAGTGGAATGAACTCAGAAAAATTGCAGAGGTAATGGGGGAATAGAATTAATGTCAACAGCTTTTTTCTAATGAACTGCATTCCTTTAGATCATTTAAAGTGAATATCATTTTTGATAATTATTAAAACAGGTGTATTTGCAACTATTTTTTTCTCACTTAGAATTTTTTTTTTTAAATTTTAATACATACATTTATTTTTAAAACTTTCCATTTTCCTTCATTTTTAACTAGAACATTTTCAAATTGGAGATCAAAATTAAATTATGACATTGCTACATGTACAATGTTTGATTTGTCACATTATTGAAATGGCTGAAAAAAAAAAAAAAATTCATTTTTTTTTTTTTATTATTATTTCAATGTTGACCTTTAAGATAATATGCTTTTTTCTAGCAAGTGCTAATTTTTTTTGTTTCAATAGTTATTTTGATTTTATGCTGAAAAGCTTTATATTTTTATACATTATTTCAACAATCTAATTCTTTCCACAACATATTCTAAGCTAATAATAAAGTTTGATTTCATTTTTGAAAATTTTCCACAGCAATGTATTATTACTAATAATTCTAGTCATCATAATCAACATTATTCACCAATAAAAATATTTGATTTGAAAGCTTTTAGTTTATTTTTATCAATTTTTTTTAAGATTTTACATTAATATTACTTTTTACAAATAAAAACAAATTTTACAAGTTCTAAAAAAATTGATGTGGTGCCTTAATTTTTAAGTGGTCTACCAAGACAATTTTTGCCTGCCCCCCTATATTAAACTAAACTCATCTCTGCAGGAGTCATAAGAGATGAGCTCAAAAGAAAAACAAGATAGTGTTAAGTTATTGAGTCAGAGGAACACAATGTTGGACACTGCAAAAGAAAATTAAAGTTAACTGCTGTAAGTTTATATTGTGTGTTTTCTATGCTGTAAGAAAATTCAATAAAGTGAAATTAAACAATGTGAGTATGAATAAAAACAATATAAAATTACTGTAAAAAATACTCTATAGAAAAAAAAATTAAACAACACAGTCAAAAAAAAAAAAAAGAAAAAAATTTAAAAATGTGTAAAAATTGTTTTAAAAACCCAAATACTCAAAAAATTTTTTTAAAAAAGCCCAAATACTCTATAAAAAAAAAAAATAAAATAAAATAAATACAAAACAAATACTCTAAAAAATTTGTAAAAACCCAAATACTCTAAAAAATTAAAATACTTTGTTATATAAATTCAATTTCTGGTTTCAAATCCCTTCATAAACACTTTTGTACTAAAGAGATTCTCCAATTTTTTTAAAATCTTCAATATATTAAACTCATTTTAAAAAAATTCATAAGATTAGCGTTCAGTCATTAAATTGCTATATTGAAACATTTCCCTTTTTTAAATATGGATGCACATATAAATAAAAATAAAAGAGGTCTATCGGTTATCCCCCTTACATCCGTGCAGACGTTTGGTACGAGTTGTGTATCTTACATTTGATATAACTTGAAATTGACAACTTTTTTCTTATGCAAAACATACTTTTTTTTTTTTTTTTAAATAATTGCAACATATAAATGTTAATTTGTACATACTATCGCAACAGTGTGTGCGTGTGTGTGTATATATATATATATATATATATATATATATATATATATATAAGAAATGGACAATGTCCGACAATTTATTTATTAAAGACATTTTTATGTTTAACGTTCTTTTTTATAGATACAAGTATTTAAGTAAATGCTCTGTTTATAATAAACAGTATTAATAACATTTAACGTCTGAATGTCCGAGAAATTTTCATAGAAAATATTCGTCCTTTGACATGTCTTTAATAAATACATTGTCGGACTTTGTCCATTTCTTAATATATGACGTCATTTGTTTACATTTGATATGCCAGAGCAGTTATGAATGTACGAGATTCATGGAAGATTGAAGTTTATAAGCAGTCAATTCGACCTTGCCTACCGAACGCTCCTTTGTGGCTGAGTCGGTTAAGGCACGTCAGTGTAAATGACGGTTCCGTATAGGATGCAGGTTCGAATCCTGCCAAAGGACGAATATTTTCTATGAAAATTTCTCGGATATTCAGGCCGGTAAATGTTATTTAATACTGTTTATTATAAACAGAGCATTTACTTAAATACTTGTATCTATAAAAAAGAACGTTAAACATAAAAATGTCTTTTATATATATATATATATATATATATATGATAGTAAAGAGAGATTGTCCACATATCCTGTAGATTTAGTAGGTGAATGAAAAATTTGAGCGATAATAAACAAAACAATAATGATAATAAAAATAATATTTATTGTATATTAGGCTTTTAGACCAAATAGAAGCAAGATGAAAAAAGATATCAATAATCTATTTGTTCTAAAAGACTAATAAATATTTTTAATATCATTATGGTTGCTTTTCAATTTTCTTTCATCAATCTGTGTGTGTGTCTGTGTATATACACTTGTGGTATAACTTATTGTATTTGTCATTCAAGTTCTTCCAAAGTCTTGGTTTGGTATAGTAAACTTGTTCCTTTAAACAATCCCAAAAGAAAAAAGTCACAGGGTGTTAAAAGCAGGACTCCTGGTGGCCACTCATACACAATATAGGGAGATACTTTTCAATCACCCTGTAGATGGGCAAATGGTATCCTAAGTTATTACTGCTCTACAATTTTTAAAATGATGAAAAATTGTCCTAGGATTATTTTAGAAATAAATACCAAACATTAAGTAATGGAATGGCATTAAATTAAGTGTTGAGAGATTTTACATAAAGAAATTGTTTAACATAGAAAATTACAATTAACAAGGAGCAGCACTAGTGACTAAAATTGTTAATGTGTTGGTTGCCTCAAACATTTGCTCAAATCATGCAACAATAAATCAAACATAGATATTGATAATATATAGGAACTACTGATCAGAAACAAAATACAATGCGATATAGATTTCAAGGGACATGAATTTCCCCAACAGAACAAGATTCAACCTTTAAAAAATAAAACAGGGATCTAAAGAAGCCACCTAAGTGTACAGTGATTGATATGTCACACCAAGAAAGCAATGAAAGACAATGGAAATAGTCTTAAAGTTTAAAAAAAAAAAAAAAAAATTCAAGAAAAATACTATATGCAGCCATAAGCAAACAAATTATATGGTGTTAAAAAATATATTATCAATGCTTTGGTAGACATTCAACCAAAACATAAAGGTCTGAAGACAGTAATGTTCTATTCAAACATATGTCCTTAACACATTTTGATGAAGAACTGGCTATAAATTCAATGAACTATCTTCAATGATTTCAACATTTCTCATTTTTCTCTTGTACATATTTTCTTTGGTTTACTGTTGTACTATCAAAATTTCTCCTCAAAATGAAAGCCACAGACCCTACTGGTGTATACCAATGTGCATAAACACACAAGCTAAATTTAGTACTAGCTGAGGGAAAAATTAACTCATGCTGACAAATTAATTTTTCCTAAATTCCTATTTGAATTACAATTAGGGGGTGCAGAAAAGTTCCTGACCCAACTCAGAAGGGATTCAAGAGAAAAAATAAAATAAAAAATAAATCTGATGTTTGGTCAAATTCTGAGAAATAGTTCATACAGAACTTTTCAGCAGTGTTCATAAATGAATATAAGTAGCCTGTTAACTTGAAGAACCAATATGGTTAAAAATACAACACACAAGACTTCTGATAACTGAATAACTTATGCTTTGAGCATGACTCAATGAGAACAAAAAACAATCTTACCCGTTTGTTTCTCTTTACCAATTGTATAATGTCATAGAAAACTTTCCGCCAAAGTACCTCTTCTGCCTTTCGGCCATAGTCAATGGGATTGTAGAACATCAAACGTTCACAATAATATTTCAACCTGTCATAAACAATACAAGAACAATTGTTAACTTTAACATGCTATTAAAAAAAAATTAAAAATTAAAAATTTTCTTTAGAAGGTGTTATGACTTAACGGTAGCCAGATAAAATATTTATAAACATTGCTGAGAAAAAAAAAAACTAAGCTGGATGATCAAATAAACAGGTAAAAATGATTATACACTTCAAAGAAAGATTTAGAAAAGATTGAAGAAAGAGTGCAGTTTTTGGATAATTAATAACTTTATATACATATAACTTTATAATAAATACACATATACCAAAAATAATTAAATCATACTCTGAGCTGTAGTAACACCATTTGCTAGCACAAAATCAGTCATTAACATGACTTGCTGCTTCTGTGATACATAGATCCCTAAGGAGAGCTAAGATCTTTCAAAAATCTAAGAATAGTGAATACATTGATGACCCTTAAAGAAAAGGGTTAAGAGTTATCCTTCTAACAGTCTTGTAAAAACAAAAATGATACTACAATAATATAAAGAACTATTTTTCACATAATGCTATTTTATATGTAATGAAGACAAAGCAGAGAAGTCAAAACAAAATTTCAATTTCAGTTTTAGAATGATCATTTTCCTAAATAACTTGTTAATAAATTTACTTTAAACAAAAGAAAAATATTTTAAAATTACTTTATAGATATAAATATTGTACATATTAAAAATAACTTAGTTTTTAGGTTGACCATAAAGTTACTTCTATTTTTGTTGAATTACATCATAAGCATTTACTTTTGACTATAGTTATTATTTCAGTAATCTTATTGATCTCATAATCATGTAAGGATGACAATATCTATTAAAATTCCCATCTGATCCAGCTGCTTTGTTTCTGTTCATATTGGCCAATACTGATCATACATCAGATTTAAACACAACAGGTCCTTCTATTTTTAGACATTGTAGGTTTTTGCTCCTCTGTTGTCCTGGAAGAAGTCCCATATGTATTCACATTCCATCTATGTAATATTTCTTTATTATGAATATTTCCTTAGATTTTATGCATCCTATTGAAGAGCATGTTTTCTCTCCTGTCATTTCTTTTATTTGTCTCCGATGCTATAATTCAACAATTTCATTTTGCCTCTTTTCCTTTGCAGTAACCTCTTTTGTCGTTGTCAATTGTACTTTTCTTGTTGCACTTTGAGTTTCTGACTTATTCTGAAGTTTTATATTTATCTTTAACTACATTAATATATGTATGCAACCCACACACACACACTCCTCTCTGACTTTCTAACTCAGCTCTGTCCTTACTATTTCTCAGTTGTTAGCTCCACTAGCTTTGTTGAGTAATAATGACTTAAGGCTCATCTGGCTTTCTTTTCCCTCTTTGATTGGGGCAGGTGTGTTGTCACTCGATAGGGTCGATTAGGGTTTACCAAAATCTCATGATATTGGGATTAAAAGCAAAGTCTAGTGCAGACTCCTCTATGTACATTGTGTACCACATACAAGATTCTATAATTCCTGTCTGTTGCCATGGTAACCTTTGCCTCTCGGTATATATATATATATATATATATATATATATATATATCTCACACATTTAAATTTTCATATATATATATCTCACACATTTAAATTTTCATATATATATATATATATATATATATATATATATATATATATATATATATATATCACACATTTAAATTCATATATATATATATATATATATATATATATATCTCTCACACATTTAAATTTTCATATATATATATATCACACATTTAAATTTTCATATATATATATATATATATATATATATATATATATATATAATTTTTGAAATATGACTAAAAATTTAAACAAATAAAATTTATTTATTAAATTTTATTTGCTTTATTAAATAAAAATATTTTTTTTCAAAAAATTTGACATTAATTTTGTTAAAAGTCATTCATCAATTTGTTCACTATTTCTGTTATATTTCAGGCAACTGAAGTTATCACCAAAGAATCAAAAAACTACAACTAAAATTTATATTTGGTGGTGGTTCACTTCACTTGCCTTGTGATATTGTTCATTCTGTTTTGTAAAATATTATTATCATTATGAAAAACTTAAATGCAGAAAGTTGAAAAGAGACAAGTAGTTGGCAAGTATGAACTTAGTTTGTACAATGAACACTGAAAAGTGGCCCAGTAGTGCACAGCAAATGACCAAGTAATAGCATAGTTTGTTTCATGCTAGATGCAATCATCAGACTGCAAGTGTTGGATTTTTCTCGACTATTTATATATATATATATAGGTCAGTGGTGCATTGTGGGTAATCGATTCTGGTGGTTATTTTGGTAGGAGTGGATTGCTTATTTATTTATTTGGGTTAATTTGTTTTACTTTTTTTATTTTCATTTTTTATTTTATATAATTTATTTATTCTTTCCCGTTTTCGATGTTTTATTAATGTAGTAAAAAATGGTGGGGGGGGATTTGTTTAGGTCATCTATTTAATAGTTTTTTTTGATCTGGGAAGATAAAGCTATTTATTCGTCCAATTTTTGGATAGATTGCCGTAGTCTATTCTGCCATTTTGGCAGGGGATAATTTTTAATTTGTTTATTATTTTATTTATTTATTTATTTGGATTGATTACTTTTACTTGTTTTTGCTTATTTATGCTTATTTTTATTAGTTCTAACGGTTATTTTAGCAGGAGTGATTTGTTAATTTATTTATTTATCTAGATTAATTTTTGTTTATTTTTTATTTTGTATATTTTTATTTAATCTATTCGGTTTTCGATTTTTTTTTTTATCGTTATATTGCAGTTATAGCTACTTTCTCGTCCAATTGTTGAATTGATTGTTATTGTCCATTCTAATGTTTATTGGTTTGTTAATTTGTTTATTGTTTACTTTATTTATTTTATTATTTTTACTTGTATTTTATGTATTTATTTTTATTTGTTCTATTTCATCTATTCTAACGGGTGTGGTTTGTTAATTTATTTATTATTTGCTTGGGTTAATTTATTTTACTTGTTTTTTATATTATTTTATTTATTTTTGTTTTTATTCTTTTCAGTTTTTGATTTTTAAGTAACGTAGTAAAAATTTGTTTTCATGTTTGCATTTTGCGATGAGCTCAGATCGTTTATTTAGTAATTTATTTTGGTCTGGGAAGATAATAACAGCTATTTTTCCCTCCAGGTAAAGTTTGCAGGTTTTGGATTGATTGTTATAGGCTGATGATCTTTTCCTTATTTGCCATGATATTTTTGGTGTGATTTGCGTTTTGTTTAAACAAATGTCATTTGTCTTAGCTTCATTAAACATGGTTAAGAAAAACTATGAAACAGCCCTAATAGATAGTGGATTCCCGGCAACACTCACATACTCACCACAGAGCACAGAAAAAGCCAACAGGAAGAAAATATATGGTTCAACCCCCGTACAGCAAAAATGTAAAAACAAACGTAGGTAAAATATTTTTCAAACTCTTAAACACTTCCCAGAATTGAGCACTCTACCCAAAATATTCAGTACAAACACTGTAAAAATCAGCTATAGTTGCACTGAGAACATGGCACAAATAATAAAAAAGTACAACAAGAAAATTATCAATAAACCACCCAAACAAATTAAACCAACATGTAACTGTAGAATAAAGAATGAATGTCCCTTAAACGGTAATTCCTTACAAATCAATGTAATATATAAAGCTACTGTAAAATCACCAGATAATGAAGAAAAAGTATATATAAGAGTAACTGAAGGACACTGGAAACAAATAAACTATGCACACAAAATATCTTTCACAAATAGTAAATACGTATATGTATATGTGGGAAATTAAAAACAAAACGCAAATCAATCCAAATAAATAAAATAAACAAATTAAAAACTGTTCCCAGCCAAAATAGGAGAATAGACTACAGCAATCTATTCAAAAATTGGATGAATAAATAGCTTTATCTTACCAGACCAAAAAAAACTATTAAATGAGCGACCTAAACAAATCCCCACAAAATTTTTTTACGTTAATAAAACATCAAAACCTGAAAAGAATATATAAAATAAAAAATGTAAATAAAAACAAGTAAAACAAATTAACCCAAATAAATAAATAAATAAGCAAGCCACTCCCACCAAAATAACCACCAGAATGGATTATCCACAATGAACCACTGACCCATATATATATATATATATATATATATATATATATATTAGTCGAGAAACATTCAACACTCGTGGCCGGACGATTGCATCTAGCATGAAACAGTTCATCTTGAAATATCTTGCAGAGACTTGGTGATCATTTAATACTTGGAGAGATTTTTGGAAAATTGTAATCTTAAGATTGAGATGACATTATAGGGCAAAATCATTCCATATTTGGTGTGGATCTGTGATATTTAGTACTGATGTCATTAATAAAAATTACACTGAAATAGATGAAAGTGGGCAAAAGGCAAATTGAGTAAAGAGAAGTGGATTAAGTTGTTTGTCAACAAAGATTATCTCAAAACAAAATATGCCTTATTTTTATCTCATTAGCCGAACAAACCTTTTGCTCAAATATTTGCACAAATATTTAGCTTCATAATTTGTGCAGGCTTTAATTCTTTCCTCACTTGGTACTAGGAACTCCATTCATATCATAATGATTAGAACATGTGCCTTGAGAAGAGTTTTCATATTTATGGGCCTGCACCAAATTTATAACAAAAATTATAAAACAGAATCTAAAAGCAATAATTTCTTTAATTTATAAATAAATTAAATCTATTTTAAATTGATAATTTTAAATAGAATAAAGTACTAGTATCAATAAAAAAAATAAAAAAAATAATAATAATTGTGAACATCACTATCATTTAATAGCACACATAATTAGAAAGAAAATAAATAACAATCAATCAGAATTCTAAGAGTGATTCATAAATGACAAAAATTGATATGTCAAAAAAATAAAATAAAATCCTGAGAGAATATTATCTCAGCATTAAATAATCATTAACAAAAACAGAAAAAAAAATATTTGTAAATTAGCAATAATTTTAAAATCAGCTTAATCAATATCAAATTCCCATTAAAAGAAATCCAATGATTCCTAGTAAGATGAGATATTGTCAGTAAAATATGTTTTGAGTAATATTTAATTTCTATGATGAATAAATATTACTTAAAATTTAACTCTTAAAATTTGTATGTATGAAATAGAGGAAAACATTTACAAATAAAATGTTATTTCCAACATCAGCAAATTCAATATTTTGGTAATCCAACAAGTAGATATTTGTTTTTCTCCTCTTTCAGCCAAATAGTGGCCCAATGGTTCAAAACAAAGAACACAAACCTATTCTTTCATTTTAAATAAATCTTTTTATAAGCCTACAGAACAAAGAGTCAATCCAAGAGTAAGAAATTCAGCTTGCTTCTTCTTGGTCATTTTTTGTTTACTTGTTTGCATGGATACAACAAAGAGAAATGTTCATGTAAGCTCTCAAACGTTAACATTAAATGGGCTAAAATAAGTTTTAAAAAGTTTATGAAAAATTTATTTTATCTATTTATTCTATGAAACATTGGCAAATGACAAGTAAGCATTTTGTTGAATTGCTACTGAAAAAAATATTTTACAAAATGTTCCCATAATAGAATTTTTTTTTTAATTTATTTAATATTTTTCAGATATTTCTATCATATTGTAAAAACTTTATGGATATAAATCTGGCAGTTGTCTTAAGATTCAAATTTTTACAAAAATCAAAAAAAGCAATTCTGATATCTTCACATTACATTTCCAAAACCAGTTTCCACCTGACTAAATGCTTTTAATTTTGAACTTAGTAGTTATTCCAAATTTGCATTCTCCTATGATTTGTTTGATATTATCAAAGTTTTTCAAAATGAAAATAAAAGATAAAAAGAGAGTAAAAATAGATATTGTTCAACCAAAATTTTTATGCTTAAGACATTTGATACATACTTGTTCCTTAACCCAACAGCATCTTGAGTAAAAACATCTCGATAGGCACGTTTCTGCTGAAGGATTTCATCGAGTCTACGAATGGCATCCAGTGCCGCCCTGTAAAGAGACGGGAAGAAAAACAAACTAATGAATTTTCATAATTTACAGTACAAGTGGCTTGAACATCATGAGTCAATAAAGACAAATATTTAGTCTATAAAATCATGTTTCTTAATATTTTGAAAAGTTAGCAATCTTTTCTGGATGATAATACTGATAAATGCTGACAAATATTAAGTCTTAAACTAATGACTTCATCAGAATATATATTTTCTATGTATTTAAGCAGCAAATGTTAAGCCAAATACTATTAAAAAACAACATTTTGCAACGATTAATAATTAATGATAGACTTTCCCCAAATTACAAATAATCATTCTCAGACAAGGAAAAAATTAATTTCAAAAGAAAAGTATAGGAAATATGGTCCAAGCTTTCAAATCAATTCATCATCAGGATAGGTAGAAATATTTGGTGAGTTCATCACATACTTCTAACAGTTTATTTTTAAAAATACCGTTGCTACACTATTTAAAAATTTTACTAAACTCACCAAATGTCTCAACCTCTCCTAATGATGACTTAAGAAATTTGAAAGCTTGGATTATATTTAATGTACTTTTGTTGCAAAAGGAACTGCAGGAAATTTGACAGAATTTCCTCCTTGTCTGAGAAGGATTAATCACAACTTAGAAAAGTCAATCATTAAAATTAATCAATTAATGATTTTGAATGCTGACTGAATTGACCCCCACCTCCAACTCATACATACCACACACACTCAACTATAGAATTATTGTATCCCTTTCATCCACCAACACTGGTTATTAGGTTATGGGTAGCTGGACATCAATGGCAGTTGTGATATTTTGTCCATTCAAAACCTTGGACTAACACATGTCACTGTGTTCTGATTTATCAAAGTCTCTCAGCTCCAACTGAAACATTCTCCAGTGGGATTCCAGTCAAATAGAGATCAGGTTCTTAGAATTTGGATTTGTAACACTCATTTCCAATACTATATAAGTATACAACATATGTAAGGGCTGACAATTTCTATTGAACAGCTAGAATCTAGCTGATTCTAAACTGAAACTTAATATTTTCAGAGCATTTGCAGACATTGGGCATTTCAAATGCTAATAAACATTCACAGTATTCAAGACAAGAAGTGTACATAAGAGAACAACCATTCATGATAGGTGAAAGTTCAGGGTTTTCTCAGTGATGCTGGAATGTTACTAGTTTAGTTTTGAAGGTATTGAATGTTACAATCCATTCCTACCCCATTGAGGTGTTAGATCTAAGGCCAGAGAAGGGATCAACTGATAGGCTCTGGTCATCTAGATTTTTGGAAGTGCATCTATACACATTTGTTTCATCTGCATAGATATTTACTTAGGATTTGATCATGTTCTTAGGCAGATCATTAATATAAAGCTGAAAAAAAAAAAAAAAAAAAGGATAGTATAGAGAAGAAAGCCATTGAGAATAGCTGCATTGATTTCATGGGCTTCAGAAGATTGGTTATTAACTATGACCTTCATGAATGTACCTGTTAGAAAGGACTTGATAATTGTGAAAACTCTTCTGAGATCATATAACTGAAGAATTTGTGTAGCAACCTCACTATACCATACCTTGTCAAAGGCCTTAGATAAGGTGACCATCCTTGTGATGAATTTATTGTTAAGTACATCACTGATTCTGTAATTAATGATAATGAGATCAGCAGCAGTAGGCCTAGAAAAGTGAAAGCCATACTGTTTATCACTCAGGAAGTTGTTCCTGTTGATCATGGATTCAAAATATTTGCTAATGACACTAAGGAGGTTAATGGGACACTATTGCAATGGAGATGAGCACTTACCCACATTCTTGAAAACAGAACATACAGCTGACACCTATAGACTTGGGAAGCATTTCTCCTTCAGGTAGTGGTTATAAACAGTTTTGCAAGGAAACTAGGTTAATGTTCTTATGAACAACCACTGGGATTTTAATCAGATTGGTAGGCTTTTTAGAATAAGGCTTTTGAGGACTCTGGAAACTTCCTGTGTCATGATAGAGATATCAAAGTTAGTGCTCCATGAGTTTGGGGAGGTTAAGTTACCATCTAACATGGAGTTAGATACAAAATTCATTGCAAAGACCCTTTCCTTATCTGGCAAGGAAGAAATAACCTCAAGGCCATTTATGATAGTAGGCATTTTTATGAATTCAGGGTATGCACCATCACTACTCCCATTCCAATTCCATAACATCTTTGCCATTTTGGAACACTTGATAAATAATGTGCTTTTTCTTTTGTGGTGGTGATGATGGGGGGGGGGTCCCCACGATCAATATTGTTATCAACACACTGGACCCTCTAGATGAAAATAAGGGTGCTGTTCTATTTGTTTTTTGGGGTTTTTTTTTATAGATGTTTGGGATGTCATACGGAAGGTTTATATGATGTCTAGGAAAAGGTTCTCATTTTGTTATTTTCCTAACAAGGTTTGAAATAATTCAGTTTTAAAGGTTTCATCAGATATATATGACTGACTTATGCATTAATACAGTTCCTCTATTAGATCATACAGATCTTTTAATAGCTTTAACTTTCATTCTAACTTGTTCTGATTATCATTTCTTTTCAGGTAAATGACAAACATCAAGCTAACTCAGCAAATGAAAAGGCATGCCATAATCATTGCCTTAAAAGTAAAGCATAGTGATTTAGAGATTGCTCATTTAATGAAAGTTGTACAATCGTTTGTTATCAAGGTTAGCAAAGAGCTGAAAGATTCTACAACAGTAGCCAAGTGTAAAATGCCTGTTAAGGATCCTAATACAATCAGAATGCTCAAATTTGTACAAAAGGTTCAGAAAAATATTGATAATAATCAATCATTATCTTCATGAATCCAAAACCATTTAGCTTTTGTTTGCATGCTAGAACACAAGCAAAAAGACAGGAATTTAGTGACTGCTCAAGATTAAAAACTGACAACTTTAAGAGTATTCATGGAAGAATGACTTGATGATCTAGACTTTGTGAGTATTTTAATATGCCTATAGTCTACTCTTCCTGACTTCTGCAACATTATTGAAATAAAAACTCAAATGTAGGAGTATTCATACTAAAAACTGATTGGAAGATACTACCAAGAATTAAGCTAAAACTCACATGATTTATTGCTAATATAAATACATTCTGAACATTTTATGAACTTCACTTGGTTTGTATCAATTTTAGTGAAAATATTGACTTGCATAATTGTTGTTGTAACAACTTTTTAAACAAATCTCATTCTTTAAATTTTTGACAATTGGAAACATTCATGGAAGTAGATTTGTTTAGAAATATATCTGATAATGCATTTCTCCATTTAAGGCTTCATTAGATCCAAACGTGAAAGCATGAAATGTGTGTATGTGTATATGTTTAAATAATAAAATCTTAGTACTTTATCCCTAAGCCAGTGTTTAAGAGTAAAAGAAAACAAGTGATTTTAAAAAAAGTCACAATTTTTATATCAGAATTTTCTCCATTCTTTCTTATTAAATTGTAGAGATTATGCCAATTAACTACTTTTTTTTCTTTTTAATTATATATTTGGCTTGACTAACTAGGCTTAATGTAACAAGAAGTTTGGAAGTTCTGCTCATCTTTCAAAGACACTAACAAACTCTTCATTAGACACATGATTATACACAATGTTTTATTCACTTGAACTAGCTTGGACATTCATAAGTATGATGCCAGCCATCATGGTTTTGCATCAAGGTTGGAAGGTCATTAGGGTGACATTCTGTGTCATAGCCGAAAGCTGGTCAATGTAGGTGGTTGCTGGCCGACCAGCCTGTCTTGCACCATGGCTAAGTGTTTAGAGCAGTAGATCATTCACAAGTTCTTGTTTTGCTCACCAGAAGTGTCCTGCAAAGCACATTCTGTTTTCACCTAAGATTGTAGAATAAAACCACAATATTTCTTATCTATAATAAGAAATACTAGGGTTTTAAGTTCTTTTAAACTTTTATTTATTTTAACATTGTTAATATTGGCTAGTGGAAAAAAAAAATTCATGCAAATATGAAACAATAGTTTATCAAGAACAGTGATAAAGCCATTTTATCTGAAGCAATACTAGGATAGCTTGCTAATCCTCCAGTGAGAAAAGCAAAAACAAAAAGATAAAACATTAGGGGAAGAAAAAAGTCAAAAGCTACTACAGTTATGAAGATAACCCAACATTATTGCTAATGCTGAGACAAAAAGGCGTAGAATGAAAAGGCTCTTACATTTAGATGCAATACTCTCAATATATTTATCCAACAAGGTCAATAATCGCTCTTCATGCCCTCATGTTGCTCTGGTCCAAGCCAGATCAAATAATGTTTGGAGATTGGCTCTAACTAATCTTCTCTATCTCATATATACTAAAATTTACAATACCATGTATACTGGAATGAATCATCTCCATTACCTTCATGTTCTGTTAGTAAAAAGGAAGTTACATTTGGACAGTGTCTTCCCAAGAACTGCTACTTCATGGAACAGACTCCCTAGTGAATGTCTACTTTTATATGGTTAAACAAGAGGATTTGATTTACTTAAGAGGCACAAAGTAAGGGTCCAGTTTAGTATTATACTAATATAGTAAAGCAAACCCACTTAAAATTTGGGAACTTTCAAAAACTAATACAGTCAAAGCATGTTTGGGGGACACATTAGTAACTAGAAGAAATTTGGAGGAAATAGCTCTAGCTAACCTTGAGTTATGAGATGTTGGGTGTGGGTGCAGTAATTTTACTAAGGTTTTCACTATATTCCATACATTCTCAAAATTTAGGAAGCATAGGTGCTAATTAAGTAACTGAAAGCCAGCATGTGTTTTGGAGACAAGTTTAGTAACACCCATTCACAATAAGAGTTTGTCTTATCCTACTTATCAATTACCTGTATTCTTGTTCTTATATCAGTTTTCAAATGTTGATGTCTATCCAAAATTCACATATTCCTAGTATACAATCACTACTGCTACCCATGAAAAATCTAGAGCAGCTACCACCTTAGAAACAGAGGGACAAATCTTTCTGGTCCCCACAAAAAAATTCTACAGTCAAATAGTGTTAAATTGAATTTTGTTGCCCCAAGTCATGCACATTACACACACATACGCGCCCAAACTGAACAAAATAGAGACAAAGATCTTGATCATACTTATTATAAAACCCAGGTTGTGTGTGTGTGTGTGCGTGTCTGTACATTTATATATTGGATCGGATTTCCTATATTTTCAACCGATTTCAACAAAACTTCACAGGACTACGTAAAATTACCTTGCGGTGGTTCTGACAGCACTAAAAATTGGAAAAACAATTGTTTTTGCCCTAAATCAATTTGAAAATATGATTAAGAGGCATCGCTGAAATGAGTAAAAGGGGGACAACTCATATCAAGTTATACTTATTATTATAAAACCCAGGTTGAGTGTGTGTGTGTGTGTTCATTTATATATGGGATCGGATTTCCTACATTTTTCAACCGATTTCAACAAAACTTCACTTTTTTTTTTTGGTAGGTAGTGTTTCTTATTGTCTTGCACACTTTTTTCTTTATCTTTACATTGAGAATGCTTTAAAAATTCCATTTACAAGACAATTGTTTATAATAAAATTCTATTCAATCGGTAGACTCATAACGATTGAAAACAATGTTTTTGTTTGAGTTTGGGTTTGACCAATCCGTAAAAAAAAAAAAAAAAAAAAAAAAAAAAAAATTAAGACATGTGTGTCCGTCAACCTTAAGCAATAATCTTTGTCAATTTTATTTTTCAGTCTTTATGATGGTCGATACTTGATCTATCACTGTTACATCCCCCAGGCAATGCCGGGCTCTACTGCTAGTAAACAATAAAAAAAAAAATCATCTTGATAGCTCAATCAGCAACAAAATTATGATCATATAATGTTCATAAAAATTCATGTGCTATTGGACAAAAAGCTAATTTTAACAGTGTATAACTGAAGATGCAGACATAAAAAAAAGTTAAAAATCATTATAAATGTAAAGTCATGAAGTAAAGGAAAGATAATGCTAATGGAATCAATAATTCTTAAATCAGACAAGCCTATACATTGGGAAAATTTTGTTCTCAAAAATATGACACAGAAGGGTAAATTTGATCTTATAAGTTTCATTTCAGCAGTTAGTACCTGGTAACTTCTTCCTTTAGTTCATAGTACAACAGATATAAAGCTATTTTTCCAGTAGTATCCCAATAATAATAATAATAAAGCCTATATTTACACAGCCAGAAGTGCAATTTGACAGTAGGGCAAAAACAGATCAAAAGTTATACCGCACTGAACTTGCCATAAAAAAATATCTTTACTAATTTTGGAATGAAGAATTCAACAAAACAGTTCTTTTCACCATAGCACCAATCCTTTTTGTAATACATGTATCTTATTTTGGAGAATTTGGTAAAATTATGTAATTTTCAATTCATCAAAAACAGAACAGTAAAGATTACAAAACTTGAATTTGTTTCACAAAAAGAAAAATACTTTATAATAGTGCTTTAAACTTCTTTTGTTTTAAAGTAAAAGAAAAGACTTTCTGAAAATTGGGAATGGTTCTCCTGCACTTTCTCTTCTAATGGTGATTTGCCGACTAAATTTCCTGACAAGCCTCCGATATGGCTCAAATTTTTGGAACACTCCATATCCAACTATCAAGTGGAACTGGCATTATATTAAAGTCTCATCTAAAAACTTTCTCACAGCACTGAACTGAGATGCAATATCAATGACTTGGCCAATAAAAAAGTTGGAGACATAATATACTGCAACCATTGGCCTTGGCACTCATAACCAAAGGTCACCTGAGGTGGTGGTTCTTTATCACAACTGCTAGAGTTGTTTAAATACTCAGAATCATCAAGTGCCTTTTCTTTTCTTTGTCTTAAAGGTGAAGATGAATCAACTGATTTTCCTGTCATCAAATAGCAGCTTCCATTTGAAATTTACTTCCATTGGTGTTGATCTTTATACCTAAGAGAGCCATCAGATATCTAAATTTTCTTTTAGTGCTTCCAAACCACTGCTTGCTGTATATCTATAATAGACTTTGCAGGACCACTGTGCTTGATGACCAAGTTAAATGATTCTGTTTCTCAGCATCAGCTTAACACTCTTGTGTCTCATTTTTAGGAAACTTTTTCTGTAAATGAAATTTCAGAAGAAGTACTTGCTGATTATGTCTTTGTTGCAGATGTTCTGCATGTTTTCCTGAAAAGCCAAGAATTGATTGCTACTCAGTTACTGGTTTTGCTTTCAGACAATCTATGGTCTTGTTGTGCTTAAGCATGTTTACAATGATGAAATGCTGCACATTGTCTTTTGTCAGTTACACTCTAACATTCAAATATCATTAAACATATTTAAATTTTCAAAAAGAGAAAATGTTTTACACTTACATAAAAAAAATCCTTGAAGATTTTTTAGTAAATATATATATATATATATATATATATATATATATATATATATATATATATATTCAACCATGAACATACTGAAAGTTCGTTATGAACATTACCAAAAAGTAACTTAAAACTCAAAACATTTTTCATTGAGAGTAGGTGCTTGCATAATTTAAAATATCTTCTTTCACATTTGACACACACACAAAATAAAAATCTACATTGAACATCTTTTTTCTTTTTGGATATATAGCCCTGTGAAAAATTTTCCACATGGCTATATATTAACTGGTTTCATCTTCTCCCAGTTGTAGGAATGGACTCAGCTGGATGACATGTGAAGTCACTGCATATCAATTCAACAACCAAAAACACTGATCCTTTTCAATTTGGTTCAACTTGCCACAATAGCAGATATGCATGCCAAACTGAAATTCCAAAAATATCAGAGCTGTCTGACCTTTGGCTACTGAGATACAATCTCACAAAGTTGTTAATTTTTTTTTTTTTGCATAACATGACAAAAAATATTAAAGCTAGAACTTTGGTTTTGCCCTTGTTTTAAAGCTCTTGGTAGCCATTTAAAATCTTTTGTTTAATGTCTACAGTGAAAAAACAAACAAAAGGTAATTAAAAAGTTGACGTTTAATAAACAAAATATAACTTCTCTGAAAAAATTCAAAATTTGTATGTCAATACCATGATCATTTTTAAGTTACCGAATTCAATTTTTGGCTGAAATCAAATATGGTACATATTTTATCCAATATGCTAGCGTTTTTTGTCTGAATTTCTGCGATGAGGAGTTCTTATTTAGTCCGAAAATAATGTAAATAATACTAATTTTTGTTGGTCTTTTTGATTTACATCCTCTGTAATGACAGTACCTGATGATTTCTGGGAAAAAAAAAAAGAAAAAAAAAAAACCATTTTCTTTTTAATCAAATTAACTCTTCAATGAAAGGTCACTCAGTATGAGACATGAATGTATAATAAAACCTAAAATTCACTCAACACAATCTGCAGATTTATTTCTTCCACAACTCCACCTGTTAACCTGGTTTCAAGACGCCACTTCAGAAATTATATATTTTAAGGATGATCAGTTTTTAATGTGTCATTTGGTTTATCTTCTTTTATAAAGTGGCACTATAATGTTCTACTAATCTCTTGGTATCTCTCCCTCTACTCAATACCGACATTTATAATTCTCATAAACCATTTTAAAGCTACCTCTCTTCCTTCCTTTAACATCTCATATGCAATTCTATCAAAGCTCAGTGCTATCCAATCTTCCCTAATGCCTTTACTACTTCTACTCTTTCATTACTGTTTTTACTGTTCATTATCACCACACCTACTCTCATTTTTTATATACATAATTGATGAATACAAGTAATATTCTCTGCTTATTAACATTCTCTGTTGTAGATCTATGGTTTTAGATACTTTCAATATATCTTCTTTGCAAATGCTACAAGTTCATCCATCACTAACAGATACCTTGAGTTTTATTAAAATATCCGAATATAGTAGAATTTATTCATCTTGTTGACAAGGATGTAGGAATGTGACTTTTACTTCTCTATTTGTTGATGTCTTCTGCATCACATACACCACTCACCAATGGCCATCATATGCTAGTTACAAAATCATGTATTTACTTCTTGGGTAGGACTTCAGTTACTT
Organism: Acanthosepion pharaonis; assembly: GCA_903632075.3. Taxonomy (NCBI): domain Eukaryota; kingdom Metazoa; phylum Mollusca; class Cephalopoda; order Sepiida; family Sepiidae; genus Acanthosepion; species Acanthosepion pharaonis. Next base: position 2,002,531 of record CAHIKZ030000320.1, read on the forward strand.
TTTAAATAGATGAATCATCTGATAAAGTCAATGAAATTGGCTTTGAAATAGCTTAATTTCTTTGCATTATCAACAGTCATTGTCTTTCTTGGAGAAGTTGGTTTTTCTCATTATGCTTTTTATTAGTTGAAACAATGACATTTTATCTTTTCAATATTCTCATTTGCAAACATCTATAACTGTCCTATCATAAGATCATTGTTGATTGGCTTTTGAAACCAAAGTCTTAATTGCACCTTCAACACAATCACAAGGCTCCTTTCCCTGGTTTATAAATATTTCATTCTGCCTCTATTCCCAAATTATTTTAGTGATGAAAAAGATTAAAAAAGTTTTTACAGTTCTTAAACTATAAAAACTGAAACTTATTTCGTGGTGGAAAAAGGTATTATCTTTCAAGAATTATATCAAATGCTTTTGAAACAAATTAACAACTGTTTTATGGATGTTACATTCTGAAATCATTAAATGAGTGATCTCCCCTGCCTGCACATACTAGGCAACAAATGGATGTAGAGTTCCAGTAAAGCCATTTTTTTGCAAACACACACACACACACACACACATTCCAAAGACATTTTTTGTTTCTTGGTAATAAGTTGCTTGCTTCTTTATTATGAAGATATGTATTTGGTATTCTTTTAGTTGATTATAGAAATAGTCAATATATTCACCTTTATTCATTTGTACTAATTAAAAATTTGACCAATTTGTACTTGTCCATTTTAAATCCTATGAAATTGTCTGCAAACATATTCAGTTGTTTCTCCTGAATTTGATGGGTCTCCAGATTGTTCACATAATCCAAGACAGCATTTTTGTGAGTAAGGATTGCCTAGCATACATCCTTAATAGACATGTCATCATTTACAGTTTTACAGGTCTTCTTTTTATGTTCAGTGTTCCTTCAAGATGCAAGAAATCAAATCTTCACAACTTGTCTTTTATAGCAACATTTGAGTCTACCATCCCTCTTGTTCCCCATAAACTCATCAAATAGATTACTTAGTGTTTCCCTCTAACCCTCCTTCCTGCTACAAATATGTCCTGTTTTTAAAATCAGATTTACCCCATTCAAGGCAGTAAAGCCACTAAGATACAAGGGGTTACGGGGTGTGAAAGAATAAGAAAACAGAATCATCCAAAGCTCATTACTGAGTGAAAAATGTCTGTTCAACCTTTTTTTTTTTTTTAATAAAACGAGCAAAGTCAAATTATTTAAAGAAACAATAAAAGGTTTAATACAAGGGTCGGTAACCTGTGGGCCGGATCCGGCCCGCGAGCCTGATTACCAATGACTATTTTTAACATGAGAGAAGAGGCTTTCGAATTCGACAAAAGGCCTGCTGCTATTTTCCTCTGATCCACACAACCGAATTTGAATACTATGACCACAAAAACCCAATCACTTCCATTTCAGCGTAAAAAATAAATAAACATAAAATAAAAACTGAGAGCCAATTTGACCGACCGACCGATCGGCAGCTTCAAAGGCACAATGTTGTCTCAGTCGGCTTTCTATTTCATTCATCCAACAGCGACCCCCCCATCGCTTACCCCTGCCATCTACCCTATGTAAGTTGCTGGAATCTTTCAATGGGCCATGTTCTTATCATACCCTTCTCAAACAAGAGTCTTTCGTGGAACAATTTTCAATAACAGTTTCAAACCTACACGTCATAATTTCATCCATTTCACTTCGGTTGATTTTTTTTTCACTTTGAAGTATTTTGTTTGACGTTCCTTGAGGAAAAGTAATTTTTATTAGGTGTTTTTTAATTTTAGATTTTCTTTTGTTTTTCTGATTTCTCAATGTTTAATTTTCATTATGGTTTTAAATATTTAGGTTTACAGGGGTCTGCATATGTAATTTTCCTTAATTTTTCATTAATGGCCTTCGTTTGGCCGAGTTGCCGACCCCTGGTTTAATAGAACAATATACAAGATATTAATTGGCATTTTGACGACGGCAGCACACATTTTATTCGCACTTTCATGTTTCATTCGTCTTTCTGAGCATGCGCAAAGATTTAAAGAAATATGACAATGAAGAAAACAATACTAAAGCCGATATCGTCTTTCTTCGCAAAATCGAACAAAATAGAAATACTGAATGAAACTGAGACTCAAAAGAATGCCCCGAATGATAAACAAGGTAATGGATGACACACAAAATGAAAGTAAGCCCTCTATTATACGAGAATTCCGACAAGTTTGGTTGTCAACTTTCATCTGGTTTCATTACGATAGAGAAAAAAACCTGATGTATTGTCGTAGGGCTGGTTCAACTTTGGCTGGAAAAACTGATTTTGTAGATGGTAGTACTAAATTTAAACGTGAAAACGTCCTTGCCCATAAAAAAAGTCTTAGACACGGCAAGTGCCACGACTTTATCATTAATAAAACAAGCAAACAGTCAATTGAAAAGTTTCACATTGCCAAGAAATTTCTCGATGCAGAAATCAAATCAAACGAAAAGGATTTGATGGATTTGAAAGTTAAATTTAACACAGTTTATTGTATAGGGAAGGAAGAAATGGCCTTTACAAAACTCAAGCCCCTACTCTTACTTCAATACAAAAATGGGCTACCTGTGACACCTGCATACAGTAACGATGTTAGGTGTGGTGAAATGATGTCTACTATTGCAAGCACGATCAGAGATGAGACGTTGGAATCTATCAGTGACTCTCATTATGTGTCAGTTATGATTGATGGTGCCACTGACAGTGTGTCAGAAAATGAAGCAGTTTATGTGAGAAGTGTTGAATGGCAAAGCAGAAAATAAACTTGTTGAAGTTATTGCCATTGAACATGGCCATGCTAAAGGCATTATCTCTGCTACTAAATCTGCTCTTTCAAAAGTGGGGATCAGTGATGATGAAATGTCATTGAGAATTGTTGGGTTTTGTGTAGATGGGGCAAATGTGAATACACAACAGAGGAATGGTGTTGTGGCTGCAGGATGCAATATGGAAGTTCAGACGGATTGGAGACACATGAAATTCTTTGTTGCAAATACTTTCAGGGACAACTCTTATTCTGATCTGTGGCAAATCCTACTGACCAAGGACCCATACAAGACTGACTTCTGCAATGTACTTCATCTTGTGAGAATAATGCTCACTCTTTCAATCAGCTCCGCAGAGTGTGAGAGAGCCTTTTCTGCACAGAAGAGAATAAAGAGTGACATACGGAGTAGCTTGTCTGTACAGAGACTGTCAGACTTAATCTTGCTTTCTTCTGAAGGTCCAGATCTGGTTGAATTCAACCCAGAGAAATCCATTGACATGTGGATGACAAACAGCAGGAGAAGGATTGCTGGGGGGGCCAGGACAGTGTGACTGGCCAGCTAACATTGTGTCTGTTGATCGAAAGTGTAAGGACAAAGCAGTACTGTTTGAAAACAAAAAGTTTTAGTCACAAGCTATTGATTTGACAATTCAAATCGAGCAAGTGTTAAAGTGGGACTAGAAATTGGAATAAAAAGGTAAATGCAATTCAATATTGGGCAAATGGAGTTATAAATTTTAAAAGATAAAATTTTAGTTTGAAACAGATAGAAATAAGTTGAATGTCAGTAACACAAAGACACAGTATGTGTTTGCCAGACCATCTGGACATTTCCCTTTCCAGTCACACTTTAAGATCTTAGATCAGCATTAATATAGTTAATATTTCTGAGTGACATTTACCAACCTGATAGGGAAATTGAAAATAAGGTAAAAACCTGTTGTTAAGAGTGTTACAATAACTGCAAATCATGACTGAATATTTCTAAATGACACCTTTGCCAGGTAACAGTTGAATTGAATGTAATGTTTTTATGAGGTGGTGGTTGTTGTTGTTGTTTCAAGTTTAATAATATTGAAACTGATGCGATCTTCAAACTTGCATTTGTCAGTTGACTGAATTATCCTGAGTGATATTTGCCAGGTAACTGTAAACAGTTCTACAGTTTCTTGACTCAATATAATGTATTTATGATCTTTTTGTTTGAGGTTGTTTAGTAATATTGAAACTGACGTGATCTTGAAGACTTCAAATTTGCATCTAAATTTTGTCAGTAAGTTTACTGAATATTTCTAAATGACACCTTTCAAAGTTTGCCAGGTAACAATTGAAGTGAATGTAATGTCTTTATGAGGTTGTTTCAAGTTTAGTAACAAATATTGAAACTGATGAGATCTTCAATCATGTATTTGCCAGTTAACTGAATTATTATAAGTGATATTTGCCAGGTAACAGTACAACTGAATGTAATTGTTCTTGAAATTTCTAAATTTCCTCCCATAAATTTCGTCTGTATTGTCTTAGAGAATTAGAAAATAAAACAAAACTTCACCTGGAATTGTTTTATTCATAACATTAGAATGAAATAACATTACATGGATTTGGCTAGTAACTTTTCTATTTGGCTAGTAAACAAAAATATTTAGTTGTCAAAGGTAAACTAAAGGTTTGTCCGTAGAGCCCTGAGGTACCATAGCAAAAGGCTCATCCAAACAATTATTATGAAAGTATTTATAGAAAAGGCATAGACAGGCAACTTTACAGCAGTGGTAAAGTGACTGAAGCCAAGACACCAGATGGAACCAATAATATTGCCAATTCCCTTTCGGATTTTATCAAGAATCTCTAAATATATAGCAAGAGCACCAAACCATATGTGGTAGCCATATTCAAAGCATGGACAAATGGGAGACTTATGGATATGCAAGATAGATTCCGGAAAGAAAAATGGTCTAACATGACACAATGAACAAACTTTCTTAGCAGTTGGATTCAGTTTGGTCTTTGGTCTTGCACCAGTTAACAACGTACTGTAGGTTGTTTTTGACATCAGCTGCTAATTAGACCATACAGAACTGATCAGATTTCCTATAGAGACAGGAGTAAATTGATATCAAGTTGAGGGCTGATACCATCAGGAAGGTTGTTAATGAAAATTAAAAAGAAAGTAGGATAGAGCCCTGGGAGACACACCTACATTAGTACAAAAGGTATCTAGAAGAGTGGCCATTCAGGATAACTTTCATTTCACAATCTGATAAGAAAGATTGGATCAGTTCAAAAATTTATCCAGAGACACCATAACTTTTCCACTTGTGAAGAAGACCAGTATGCCAAACCCTGTCAAATGCTTTTAAGATGTCCAACAGCTCAAGCTTCGCCATTGATAGATTCTTTCTGCAATAATTGTTAATACATCAGCAGCTGACCGAGAGAAACAAAAGGCATATTGTTTGTCTGAAATATGAGATGCTTAACTAATTCAGCAATGATTAGGGACTGTAGTAATTTACTAAAAAGAGGTAAAAGGCTAATAGGCCAATAGCTGGAGGGGTTGCATGGTTTATTGGATTTCTTTAAAACTGAAACAACATATGAGGATTTCCAACAAACAAAAGTAAACAAGGCATTTATCGTACAGTTTAAGGAGAACAGGAGCCAGTTTGAGAAGACACTTCTTAAGGACTATGACACGGACATTATCAGGTCTAGATGTGGAATCCAGATTAGAGAAGATAACATAAAAGTGTTAAATTTTTCAACCTTTTTTCTCATGAATTCCAGAAATTTTAACTGTAATTTTAGTAGTAGTCATAGTATGTGTGTGCATACACACTTTTTAGGGTACCATTTTGCAACAAATTACCTTTTTCTCCACTTTTTCATTCATTTTATATACTTTCTAACTATAGCTAATTAATTCAACTTTGTAACCTAAGGCTAACTTTTATACAATGAACTAGTTGTCAACCAATTACAACTTTCTGTTTTGTTCTTTTACATTGCTCAAGATATTAATGTGCAAATTTTGAATTTTTTCAAAGATATATATATATATATATATATAGTGGACTCCTCCATTGTATTCAATATATGAGGGTTAAGCAGCTCAGTTCCTATGAACAGACAGCCAGGAAACCACCACATATGATTTGATTATAGTCGTGAAGGCTTTGTGCAGAACCAACCACACTTTTTGAAAGGCTAAATACAGAGACCTTATGCACTATGGAGGGAGAAGAAGAGAATTAATACCTTTCCCAATGGTATTATCATGCAAGTGAATGTAATGGATTCGACAGTAATTCAAACTCGACTGATTCCTGAATCCGAGCTGCTATCCACTACTCCACCATGCATATATCTCAACAGTAGAGATATTGAACAAGAGTTAATATAAAAGAGCTACTCAAAAGCATTAAAATGATACCAAAGCCAATCCTTGACCTTTTAATAGTTATTTTTAACTACAATTTAAAAACTATCATGTAATGCAAATAAAGATGTTTTGCTGGAAGGAAACTTATTTTATCCAAAGAGGTGTAAGTAGTTTTCACCTCTTGCTTTTAGTCATATTCAATGTCCTTTGTCAAGAGTCCACTGAGCAAATATACTCCTCACTGCTTGAGAGAGTGAACTTCCTGGAAATAAGACCCATGCTCTTATGATACTCAGGCAATGGTATTAACCTAAGGTCTTTAGAGCTTTCCATATGGTGTTCAATTATATACTCAGCTTGCTAAATGGATTGTGTAAACAGAGCCTGTTTGCTGCTTTCTTTTGTTTTATTTTATTTGACAAAGTCTAGAATTTCAAGATAAACTGGAATCTCACCCATCCCTGAGAGAATATACCAGTTATACTAACAACCAACATAATGGATATGTTGACATTTTATATACACCCCTAAATTGGGATCTGATATATATCCAGAAGACATGGTTCTGAAATAGTCATGACAAAAAGCAAAAGATGGTAATATACCTAACAAGACAAAAAGGTTTGCATTAAGTATTATCTAAAATTACTAGACATGACAACACCTAAAGAAGGTCCAATAGATACTATGATTAAACTAGATGTGGATGGAACTTTGAATAACTGTATTATAGCAACTTAATCAAAAATTCAAAACATGACAAATATTAGATAACCTGATAATGTCCCTGTAATAGTCCTTAAGAAGTGTTCTCTCAAACTGGCTCCAGTTCTCTCTAAACTCTATGATAAATGCCTTGGTTCCTCTTGTTTGTTGGGAATCCTCATCTGTTGTTCTGGGTTTAAAGAAATCCGATAAACCATCCAGCCCTTCCAACTATTAGCCTTTTACCTATTTGCAATTTACAGAAAAACAATGTAGTTTTATATTTTTATAATATACTTTTGAGCATGTATATACAAACATACAAATAAGCATATGCAGATTAATTTAATGTCAATTAGAAATGTGAAAGGCATGTTTTTAATAATCCTAATTACACTTTTGCCTGTATCACATGTCCATGATAGAATGTACATAGAAAAAGGTGTTGTTAGTCTTAGCTTTATGGGAGGCAAAACAGAATAAAGGAAAAAGCATACAAATATATTGTAGCCTTCAAAGAACAAATTATAATTTAAGCATAAGATTTACTTTACACTATGTATTGACATCAATTCCAGAGAAAAATAAGGACAGAAAGTAACATTTAAAGATTGGGCAGAAAAAAAACCTGTAAGTTTTATTCAATTATGTCCAACCATTAGTCAAAATACTTTATTAAAAAAACAAATATTGTGGACATGTAAGCTTTTATATCATCATTTATAAAAGGGGTCACCATTTGTTGTCAAAGATATTCATATATAAACTTAAATATCCACAACATTTTGAGACTTTGTTAAATTTTTATGCAATAATATTCAAGACTTTTATTCCTGTAAGTAGAAATGTATTTATTTTATCTATTTGGTTAAGTGATTGAAATATAGCTAATGTGAGTTGAGTGAAATTCTTCAGATTGAAATAATTTTATGAATAATATCAACTACACAATATATCAAATATTTGCAAAGTTGAAAGTCCATTCTTTTTTTAAAATAATTAAGTATAAGCAGCACATGGGAATGTTAATGAAAATTTTATATTGATTTTTTTTTTTTTTTAGGAATAAAAATGACATTGATTCTTTGCAAAATAATTTTTTTAAGCATTGACAGTTTTCAAAGAGGAAAAAAAAAAGGAAATCCCAACATTTCAAGGTGGTGAAGAAATCTTACTGTGCAGTTTTCTGAGACACATGTGATAAAAGTTTTGATAATCTGGCATAATTTCAGCAGATGACTGACATGGGGAATTGTGTCATTTGTAAAAGATGCATGTCACACAGCACTTTGTGAACAGTCTGGGTTTGACAAAGAAATGAGTCAGTTGAAAAGGCGAGCATGTTGTTCAGCAAGTACTTTGACAGCTTTTTGCTGGTTGACAACCAAAGTATTGTAGAAAAAGGCCTTTTATAGGCCGATGAACCCTAAAAATAGTTCATTAAACCATAATTGTTTGTTTCATAGAAGGTTTTAGAAACATAACTTACATTTAACTATGACATGATGTCTGGGGGTTTTATTTGGAGAAGTCAGCCATGCCCACATTCTCTCTTATCAATCTGGCACCCAGCAAAAAATACTAGTAACAGCTGCTATTCAATCTTCCACTAGAAGTATAAAAATAAACCTACTTTTACAAGCAAATGATTGAACACACAAACCCAAGAGAAGAATTAAGCATATTTAATAATATTCAAATAGTTTATTTTGGTGTTCACAAAACAAAAAAATAAATACTGACCAATTTAAGAATTAAAAACAAAATAATCTGACATCTCTAAAAGCTGTATTCCAAGTTTAACAAATGTTTATTTTTATTTTAGATGCCCACTTGTTACTTCAAACATTACAATTGATATATTTTTTTTATTTATTAAACAGTGTGTACTACACCAATCAGCCATTGGCTTGTACATTCAAGAAATCTTAAAGAAAACATCTATTTCAAATAGAAAGTATCCACTGTCACTGAAGTAATAAAAAAATCAGATTAAAAAGAAGTTCTTTAATTCTTTGGAAAATACCTACTTGCTAATTATAAAGGGAAGGTGAAAAGAAATAGCATAGAAATACATCTTGAAAAAAAAAAATCTGTAATATCATAACTTTTGATGAGAAAAAATTGCATTTTATGTTTTCTTTCAATTTAAAACTACCAATGCAGAAAAAAGGTTCTCAAAAACAATTCTATAAAATGACAAAAATTAGAATATTAATTTTATAAAGTATTGGGTTATTGATCACTTAGGCAATCCTCCATAAAAATTAAAATTTTTCTATTAGATGTTTGCAAAAGTTCCTAGTTTCCTCTTTTTTTCAGTACTATAGACTGAAGTCAGTTGAAAACCAGTTTTTAATGTTATGTATTCAATATTAATGTATCTTATGTTGAAAGAAAAAAGAAAAATGGCAGTAAACAAGATACATGCTCAACACTGAATATTGTAGTTTTCTAAATTGGGCAGTAAAAATGAAGATAACCTGTGTCAGAAACAACTTGCAAAGTTCAAGAAAAGTGAATTTGACACCAAATCACACAGCAGTAGACCACAAGTGATATAGTCTGTCAAAAACTTGTGGCTGATTATTTAATGTTTGCAAAGTATGGGAATGATTTAAAAGCAAGAAAAGTTGGAGGGGCCATCATTTACTAGACATTCATGCTGCTGCAAAATAAAATGCTCATCCATATGTTGCTTTGTTGTCCAAAATAACTTTAGTGGAGTTGTGATAGAAAATTCTCCCTCATGCTGCATATTTACCAGAATTAATTCTGTCAGTTTATCCCATGTTTTAATTAATGCAGCATTCCTTGTTTAGCCAAATGCTTAAAAAAAAAAAAAAAAAAAAAAAAAACTTCAAATTTTCATTGACAGCTTTACTATATCAAAACTAGTTTTGTTTCATCAAAATAAAATTCACAAACTTCTGGACAATTAACATAAGATCATAGAAAGTCAAAAATATTTTGTTTATGTAAAGGATACTAGAAATTAACTAATTTTAATAAACAATGCTAGAAACTATTGTACATACCAAATAAAACTAATAAAAATATATTAAAAAGTTGGATAAAGTTATATTACAAGTTTAACTCATGCTAATATTTACAAGAATCACTACACAATTTTTTTTTTTTAGATTAACAAAAAAAATATTAAAATAGAAAATTTTTTTGTATAGGATAAGATTTTCCAGCTGATCTTTATTTTATGCTTTACAGGTTTCACAAGCATGGTAAAAAGCAAAACACATGTGTGTATCTAAAGTATTTCATTGAGTGACAATATTTTTTTTTTTTTTTATTTTCTTGAGTTACATGCCATAAGTAGAAAATGAAGCAATAAAAAAAAAGGCATTTAATGAATGCAAGAGAAAAAAAAAGAAGTAAAAACTAATATACTGAAGAGAGATTATTTACATCTGGACTAATGTCGTCATCTTAGTTGTTACTATCACAATGTTTTTGGGCATTGACATTCTTCAGGTGTCTATCAATTTGAGCAAGGAATTTCAAACTGAACCCTTTATTTAATAAAGGGCTCAGTTCAAAATTCTTTGAAAGTTACCCAACTTGATGGACACTTGAAGAAGGAACACAATGCACAATGGTTGAAACACTGTGATATTAAAGATGAAGACATTACAGAAGATTAATATAATACATTATCACATATAATATGAGGAAAATGCTGTGGTTTCTTGATCAGTTGTATGCCATATTGAATTGTGTTACATTTGTTATCTCTTGTTTGTGCCATTTATTTTTTTTACTTTTTTAAATATTTTACCCTTCATTATGGCTCCCAATTGTAAGGCAAACTTGTGGGTGCTTATGTAGGTGAGTTCTAACCTATGTTGAAAATCAGGTTAGCTCTTGCCATAGGAATGGATCTCCAATGTAAGTTGAGGACCCCCTGTAGTCTATTTGTAAATAATGATAATTCTTAATCCCAGAAATTCAAACGATTTGTTATCTTCATACCAATTAATGTTGACAGCATTAAATTTTTCAAGATCAGTGAATCTAAAAGCAAGCTGATAAAGTGGAAAAAAAGATATGAAAATAAATAAAAGCAGGAAATTAAAACCTATTTTTTATCTTTTAATTGCTACATGTTAGCATAATTCCTTCTATTTCAAATAAAGTCAGATAATCCATAAAATATGTATACATACACAAAATTACTTTGCTGAAAGAAATAGCATAGCATAACAAAAAAGGTCTTAAACTTAATATAAACAAAGTTTTATCATCAAAATGTTTACATTTTTATCGAGAGAAAAGGCCAAGGTATTTTTTTTTAATTTTTTACTTCTAACACATTCAAAATTTGGGTTAAAAATCTATTTTTTTTATGTGCCAACGGTGTAACAGGACATTTTTGCACCTTCTTTTCCAGTAAAATAAAACATTAATTAGGAAATTCTTGAGAAATTAAATAATTTTTGGATTTTAATGACACTTTCAGGACTTATTCACAAATAAATGAATTTATTTTTGAAATTATTTTTAGAAAAATCTTGGTAATCTTTTTTTTTTTTTTTTACATCTGTTACCCACTCCACTTAATTTCATGAAATTTCTGGAAATTAAAATTCTCCTTTCCATATGTGTTTTATTAGTTAAATGCAGGACTCCTTGGAGAATGCAAATCATCAATTTTTATTTTTCAAAGTACTATCAAATTCCCTAAAATCTGCTCTGAATCATAAAATAAATCTGCAATAAAACTATTTAATTAGATAAGCTTTTATATATAATATATATTAAGGACATTATAGTTTAAAGAAAAAGAAAAATTTTCAATAAATAATGAATTTTTACAAGAATGGTTTTCATTTTTTTTTTTTTTTAATTATAATAATTTATAAAGCTTCAAAAATGTTTTAATTCTTCCAAGCATTGAACTAATTAAGTGAAGACTATATTTACTAAGTGAAAATTGAAAAGCTTAATACAAATCATAATGCCCATATATTTTAAAATTGCAAAAAAAAAAAAATTTTTTTTTTTTTTTTTTTTTTCAAGTAAATATTTGTTTTAAATCAGTTAATATTCCTCAAATAAAGTTTTAGAAAAGTATATTTTGGTAAGATATTTTAATGAAGAAAAATTCAGAAAAAAAGGCAAGAGAATTTCTGTTTGAAATACACTACAGAGCATTTTGCTTACTGGAAAAAGTAAATTTAATCCTTTAGCTTTCAATTAAAGCTAAAATGAAAACTTCAAGAAAGATTTTTCATTTACGAAAATACATTTAAACCTTAAGCATACCAAATTATTGGAGGTACTCAAAATAGTAATAGTACCAAAAAGTTAATTTCAACATGGTACCTTCCATCCTTTACAAATGTGAAGGACTGCTTCCATTATGGGCAAGATGGAAGAATGGGACAAGGAAGATGGAGTTGTGCCAATCTTCCAAATAGATATACCTAGTCTATCTGCCTAAGCACTAACCTCTTTCATCAGTGAAGTACCATAACTGCTCCCAGTTTGTCATGACACCTTTATTGTCACAGGTATATGAGACAAAAGGAAAAAAATATGTAATAGATAAATAGGTAGAAATTTGATGGGGGGAGGCTTTATCAAAGAAAAAATAGAATCAATTCTAAAGAGAGAAAAGCTGATTTTCATTAGTATATAAAGCCCCCCCCCAAAAAAAAAGAGAGAGAGACAAACCTATTCAGTTTTTCAATAACTAAAAGCTCTGAGACAAAACTAAAAGGCTATTTCTTTTTAGACTGGAGCAATAACATTTGGATCCCTTTATACACCATTCCATTAAATAAAAGCAGCTTTTGAAAAAAAAAAAAACAGAGAAACTTTTGAAAGATATTTACCCATAATATCTACAAGGCTGCTTTTAAATGTTTGATTTATATAGTGTTGGAAAAAATCATTACATTTTATGAAAATACCAAAAATACATTTTTTCAATAAATATCCATGTTTGCATTCACAAGTTAATACTAATAGTTATTAAATTTGACAAAGAAAAATTTTAAATATTGAATTTTTTCTTTTTAAGCAATACTTGTTGTCCAAAGTTTGAATATAACTATTAAAATAACATTTCAAATGAACTTCTATATTAAGTAAAATATATAAATCTTTGGAAAATATTTTATATCCTTCCATTTAAGATAAGTATCTTTTATTTCAAAAATGCATCTTTTCTGTGAATGTAATTTTAATTGCTATACTTAATGAAGATCATAAAAATTAGTTGATGCTGGAAGTTCTCTAAAGCCTAGAATAAAATAAGACATAGATGAAAGACAAGATTCCACTGTTTTTAACAGAAACTGGTAAAAGTCCACTTGGCTAAGGTTAGTTGAGAGACATGATGGTCTTATTCAACCCTGCAGCACAAGAGAAAGGAAAGAAATTTTGAATCATTGCTTGTATTATTCAGTTCACTTGCAATGAATGATGAGAAGCAATGAAGTGGAAACATTTGATGATAGGTAAGTAGTAAGTAAACAGTTGGAAGAATTAAGCAAAGGTGGATATAAGAAATGAATAACAAAAGGTGAGAAAGAATAGAAATATATCATGGAAAAAGGAAGTAGTAGAAAAAGAGAAGCATAAAAAAAGACATGAGAAAGAGAGAAAGAGTCAATGAAAGAAAAGCAGAGAACAAGAGAAAATATAAGAGGAAGAGAGTTAAGCAATCTATGAAAAAGAGAGTAGTTAATGAGAACACCACCAAAGAAGTAGGGGCGTAAGGGGAGGGGGGGTGGGCAAGGAGTGACCAACCGAGACCGAGAGAGCAATTAGCATGGAGGGTAGGCAAAATTGAAAGAAACATGAGTGACCTAGTTGACAGTGAGTACCACTTGAATGGTGTAACAAAGAAATAGAGGTAGGTAGAGAATAAAAGGAGAAAGAGAATAAATTCAATGGAGAGACCAAAGGAATAGGTCACAGTCTATCACCAAACAATTGCAAAATACTCACAATCCTTAGAGTGCCCCATAACATTTGAGAAGCTTCTTCCAGCTTTAAGAAAAGCAAAGCATCCACAATGATTCTCAGTAAATTTCATCCTTCAGATGTGAAGTTTCCAGAGGTAAAATCCTTAAGAAAATTACTCATCACACAAATCTCATGAAACTAACATGAAAATAAAGCAAACATTATGTGATAAAACTTGGCACAATTATTGTCAATGTATTTTAAATGATCCCGTACTTTGGTTTATATTGTCAATCTCTTATGCAAAGTGCTCAATACAAACAGATATAAAGAGATATTTCAGAGGACAAAAAGTAAATATAACATCACTCATGGATTAGAAAAACAACATACAAACATAGAAAACTATGATACAAAGCATTAGCACATATACCTATAGTTTCCTGAAGAGGTATACAAGTAAATAAATTGCTGATGTCAAACAAACACCTGAACTTAACCTGGGAAGAGAAAAGACAATTTTGAAATATAATTTACACTAGTAAATGAGTTGATAATATTTTGAATACATTTCCAGGACTGGTTGTAAATACTCAACTAGCCATTTGGCAAATTTATACTAGACAGATTCAATCATTAACAAGATTGATCAGACTGAGATATTGACCTTATAGATCTTAGGCAATAAGATAGCCAGAGTTGCAATGAAACCTTATAAATGTCCACCAGGAGCAACTTATCTTTCAATAATTTGAAGAGATGTTTCTGAAAATTCAATGGTTTTAGTTTTACCACACAACTCCACCAGCCCTAACCTAATAAATTTCTTGTAATCCAAGACAACATTTTGTTCACATAGTCACCCTGCTTATTTTCCCACATATCCATTCAACTGAAGATGGTAAGACAGATTTATTGTGTGATTTCCTGTTCACAAAAGTCAGCAAATTACTCAAAAGTAAACTGTGTGCCATTATTTGTTAATATTATTTTGTGATGTCTGAATGATGTCTGAATTAAGAAGTGATAATGTGGTCATGGCTTTTTTACATTGATACATTTCCAGCTGTTTTGTGTATGTGACTAAAACTATTAAATAAAAGGTAATGTCACTTGGACTAGCATAATCAAGATATAACCTGGACATCCATGGTTAACAGTTTTAGGCTATAGTTTACATTTCCCTTAATGGTGGCTTGGCTGTCATAGCAAGTTGGGCAGCAGTTTCTTAAATTTTCAACCTCTTACCTTCTCTGTATATTTACACTTATTATTAATCTAATTCTTGACATTCCTGGATGACGACAATGTTACTAATATCACTATCCAATCTGCATATATTACAATCCTTGCATGTGAACAAGGATTTAAGGAGCTTAAATAGAATTGTGACATTCTCTATTTTATTCTTAAACAGAATGCAAGCTTTTTTTTTACCACCAATTTCAATATTTTGTCCTTAAGAGTTTCCACCCAGATTTTTTGAAATATCATCAGAAAAACTCTTACATAGTGCAAAAATGTATTATTCATCTCCGCTTCCAATTTTAGTTGAACAATGACCAAGTCTTTCAATAGCTGTGTATATTAGTCTTTACAGACCATATACTTCATTTAAAACTAATATTCTAATGTGAAGTCTTATACAGCAATGTAGTTGTGTACCATTGCAGTCTACTGCATGCAATTTTGTTTCATCCAAAAATTATGGGTAGGGGGTTTACGGTTTGTTTTTAATCAAAAATTCCCTCTGGAAATCATTTCATGAAATTTCTTCACTGCAAATATTATTCACTAGCACTTCCCTTTCCTAACTGGTAGCAGAAGCACTCTTAAAGCATGTGATACTAAATTCATATTACCATCTTTAAATTTGTAAAAGTTTTCCAATCTCATATTCTGAAACAACAACAACAGCAACTACTATTTTCAATTTCTGTTTGTAATGCATTAGTTTCCTTTCCAATGTTAGTATTTCTATTTTTTCAAAAGAGTTTTGACATTCATTTATCCATTTGCTTTTTTTGGCAGGAGAGAAGGAATTAGCTAGTATGACTTTCATATCAAATAGTAAGCGGTTATATTTGTACAATCCCCTACGTGTATTTATTGTTAACAGTTGCCTATTCTTGTCTTAACTTCTAATAGATATTCATCAAGTCAGTTTTTGAGACCATCCACCTAGTGAACACTTCCACCATTGGCAATGGTAATATATGGCTCACTTGAGCTTTATTTAGTCCCATAAACAAATCTCCACATATTCATATTTTAGTGTTGGTCTTCCTAACAATCAGAATAAATGCCACTCAGGCTGCACTAGTCACTTGTGAAATAACAGCAATATTTGCAAATCTTTAATTCTGCATTTATATTCTCTATTGCAGAAAATGGCACTGGCCTCTTGAATGTAAATATTACTTTTTCTTTACATTTGGCTTTTGTTTTGGCAACTACTTAAAAAAAAAAAAAAAGGTATGACCTTTAACGAATTTCAGTTAACTTTTTTTTTCTTTTTTTTTTTTTAATAAATGGCTATTTTCCTATTTTCATTTTAATAACTGTATATTTTTTATTTCACCCAGGAGTTTTAATTTAAAAATGAAAACTCCTACAGCTTTTCACAAAGTCTCGTTGACTATATCTGATACCATATTGAGTCATACACTGTTTATCTTTACTTTTTCCCAAAAAGTATCTTCATTGGCAGTACATTTACTTTAGGACTTATAATTTTACATAAAATGGCTACTTCAGAATGTATGACTGTTGTAGAGGTATTTGTTTGGTCTTGACTTTAGTTACTTGCATTGTTGATGGACTTTCCATATTTTCTATTATTTCATTGTTGTCAGAGTCATTTTTTTCTCTTTGGTACTCTTCTGTAAGAGAATGCAAATTTACTTTTAGATCTTGTTCTCTTTTCAAAAGTAATCTCATCTTTATATTCAAATCATCTAGGGAGTTTATTTATAAAGTGTATTTAATTTTTTTAAATATTGTCTCTCTTGTAATGTTTCAGTTCAGATTTACTTGATAAATTCACATTCATTCAAGAATGCTGTGTTTTATTTTTTATAAAATTTAAACATTTACTTGACACTACTGATTTTATCCAAGTCAGCTTTTTTTTTTTTTTCACATGAATTCATGCTACCATCCAACAATAACCATTTCTGTCATCTTAATTTGCAGAGTCTTAAAAAAAAAAATAAAATAAAACATTGACACTGTTGTAGTCCATTGTTTTATTGGGAGTGTAAAGACTTTACCACATGTAAGAGAGTTGAAGCTTTTCATCACCAATAGCATATATCATTTTATGGTAAACAATTCTTGTCAGTTCTCAGATAATTCTCAGGAGTGTTACCAAGAGTAACCTATGACAGTTATTAATAATCATCTCAAACCTTGGTCACTGTCTCTGAAGGTTTCTTTATATATAGTCCTACAAGTCATTGAGTGAGGGGTGGTCATACCAACAAACCCACAAGAATCATCATTTTTGTATTTAGCAATGAAAAAAAGAAAAAAATTAAAAGATTTCTATTTAAGTAATATAGCATTGGACATTAGGTAATGATGTAAAATATTCTCATTATAATAGCAAATCACCAAGCAAAATTAGTATTAAATGAACTTGAAGAGCAAGAACTCATTCAAATGAACCAATGTTTTTTTTTGTAGTAGTTGTTGTTGTGGGGTGGGGGGGTCATTATTTTATCCCAAGCATAATGATAAGGACACTGAGATGTAAAGGGTTACTGAAAGTGAAAAAGGAGTAAATTTTGGTAAGGAGAAAGGACCATAAAATAACAGGCCTCAAGAAGATGACAATTAACATTGCATTTAATCTTTTGAAAATCAGTTGATGAAAAAAAAAAAACAAACAGAGGAAAGTTCCATAGGTGAGAAGTACAAGATACAAAACTATTAGAATAGAACTTACAGCTATAACTAACATTTTCAACAGTAAAAGGATGAAACCTAGCTGCTAATCTAGTACCATACTTCAATTCATGAAGCCAAAGCACCAAAGAGAAAAGATCATCAGAACAACTGCCATAAAAATATTTATAGAAAAACAACAGAGAAGCTATGTTACTGTGGAGGGGAAGTGATTGAAGCCAAGATGCCACATCAAGACTGATACCATTGCAGATTCTTTGAATTTTATCAGAAATCTCTAAATACATAACAGAAGCACCAGACCAGATGTAACAACAACATTCAATGCATGAATAGATGATAAACTTATAATAGTGCTAGATAGATTCTAGCAAGAAAATGTCAAGCACGACTCAGTGAACAAACTTTCCTAACAGCAGATCTAGAAATTGACTCAATTGTTTAAATTCATATCAGTGGAAAATGTTATACAGAGAAGACACAATGATTTACTATTCTGGAGGTTAGCATTAGCTATGCTGATGGAAGAGAGAAAGATTCTCCAAGACAATTAAAAGAGAGCATTCAGTTTCAAAGACATTAAAATTAAGAAGTCATTTTTTGCCCCAGTTAAGAGATTGTTAGTCATTTTTGAGATCTGCTGTCAATTTGACATCATTGAACCTATCAGAGGTCATTAATAAAAAGGTCATTAATAAAAATCAAGAATAAAGTAGATCCAAAGATACAGCCCTGGGAGACATCCTCATTAACATGCAGATCTAGGATAGTGGCTGTTCAAGACTGGCTTCATTTAACAATTTAATAAGAATGTATCAAATCAAAGAAATGGCCAGAAACAGCATAATCCTTCAACCTATGAAGAAGACCAGTATGCAAAACCCTGTCAGCTGTATTCACGATATCTAAAGTAACAGCCCAAGCTTCATCATTCTTATCTTAAACTTGATAAACTCATTCAGCAATAGCCATTAACATATCAGCAGTTGACCTAGAGAAGCAAAAGTCTGCTTGTCTGAAAGAAGACCCTGTGAGGTGAGATGCTTACCCAACTCTGAATTGATTAGAGCCTCTAGTACTTTGCCAAAAAGAGGTAGAAGACTAATAGTTTGAAAGTTTGAAGGATCAGACAGTCCACTAGAGTTCTTAAAAACATGAACTACAAAAGAGGATTTTAAACATGCTGGAAAGCAAGAAGCAGTAACACATTTTTTATAAAGCTTAGAACAGGAACAAATTCAGGAGGACATTTCTTTAAGACAAATCCAGGAATATATTAAGTCCATGTGTTTTGTTGGGATCAAGTTTAGAGATGACAACAGAAACAATGGATGGAGTCAAACAAAGATACTCCAGATAAGTAAAGAGCAGAATTGGAAGAGACTTTACAAACAAAGCATTCTGCTTTATCAGTAGTAGACAATAACACTTCAAATTGAGTGAACAGAGGAGGGATCAAGGACTTACTCTTATTTAATACTATTACAAAGCTACCAGCACACAAGAACCAAGTTTGTGAGAAACTATACAGTGCTTTATTCTATCATCAAACAAAGACTTAGCCTCATTGAGGACATATCTGAAATTATTATGAATGGTCAGAAAGATTTCTCTTGTGATAAAGAGCTATAACAGTGTAGCTGTAAAAGGTAATTCCACAGGTGGTAGGGATATAGAAACTAAACAGGTAGATGCAAACCAAGGAGAAGAATGTAATTTCAGCTGGTATTTTCAAGATAGCAAAAATGCATTGATGCTGGCATTCATCCAACAAGAAACTCTAGTGACACAATTTTCAATATGAAGATTTAAGATTTCCAAGATTCAAAATAATGTCATTTGCTAAAATTGTTATTCAACAAAAAATAAATAAATAAATAAATAAAAATTCTTAAAAGTGCTTCTATTTTTTATAAATATTGTCCAGGGTCAGACTGGTAAAAGTTGAGACTTTAAAAAAGGAATAAAATTTCCTGCAATCATTCAGATCCAAATGGTTGAACAACATGACAAACAAAGTTTGTTTTACATTTTTAGTTCAAAATTTCTAATTTCTTTGTGTGCATATCTTATGGTTTAAAGAGTAATTGAAGCATGAAACCAAGTCATCATGTAGCATTGATACCCATAACCACACTGTGTGTGTAAAATTTTATATATATATATATATATATATATATATATATATATATGAGGTACGGTGGAGTAATGGATAGCGGCTTGGATTGAAGAATCAGAGAGCCAAGTTCAAATTCCAGTTGAATCCATTACATTCATTTGCTAATACCCTTGGGAAAGGTATTAACCCTCTTCGTCTCCCTCCAGTTATGGGTAAATAGCAGGACAGACTGGGTTCTATAGCCTTGGATAGCAACTGGTCTAGGAGAAAGACAACCCTGAATTCAAAACCTGCGGAGGGTCGTTTGGGGGACCTTGTGGCACATAGTACACTAGGTCTCTGTATTCGGCCCTTCAAAAAGTGTGGATGGTTCTGCACAAAACCTTCACCACTATAATCAAATCTCATGTGCTGGTGTCGGGCTGTTGGCTCCTAAGAACAAGTCTGCTTGATCCTCATACATCAAATTCGACAGAAGAGTTGTGTGTGTGTGTGTGTGTATAAATAAACACCAAGTGCCAACAGCATTTCATGCAATCTTCAAGCCTGAAAATTGCATCCAAGCATGAAACACTTTGTGTTGACCTCAGTGTCCACTTTTATATTTACATACATCTCTGATATATATTTTGTTATATAGTAATAAAGTGCCACTGTTGACACTTGAGTTTGAACATAGATTGCCAATGAGCAAACACAGGCGATCCCATTACTGAATTAAGCAAACCATGTGACCATAGAGGAAATGCATACATAGGAAGTCACGTGACATTTAAATGATCTGCATTTCTAGTTTATCCTCTGTTACTATACAGACATCTATTCTCTACTCTATTTACTATTATACTATTCCTCTATTTGGATCACTATACAGATTACTGTTTGAGCGAGTATTATCAAGCAAGTACTACAGTGGTGGAAATAAGTATAAGACACCCCATGAAATTGTTAATTTTTTTATTACTGCACAAATTTCTCTGAAAACTTGTGTGTGGTACCTAGATCCGATGGTATTAGTATACATATTTGATTTTATAACAACTTTCCACCAATAAATTTATTAAAAAGTTAAAAAAAAAAAAAAATTTTTCGAGGGTGGAAATAATTATAAGACAGTTTTGAAAATTTGTATTTAACAGCAAAATTGTATAAAATTCAATATTTACATTTATTTCCTTTCAATTGTAATACTTCAACACACCTGTTTTGCATCAAATAAGTTTTCTGAGAGTTTCAGATGGAATTTCATTCCAATACTGTTTAATACAAGATTTTTAAGTTTTTCTATCTTCAAATTGCTGTTTATTTTTGTATACTCTTCTTGACAAAATTCCCCACAAATTTTCTCTTCGGTTTAAATCTTTAATAGGCCAGTCCAAAACTTCAATATTTTTTGTTTTATACCAGTCTTTGGTGAGTATGTATGTCTGCATTGTCCTGTTGAAAAATAACATTGGTGTCTAGACGATTCATAAATAGGACAAGACTTTTTTTCCAACACATTGATATATCGAGCAGAATTTTGTTTCTCTTCCATCACAACTAAATCAGCCTTTCCTGTGACTCAGTAAAAGCTCCTCAAACCATAACAGATCCTCCTCCAAATGGTCTTTTTGGAAACAGTTGCTTCTCCTTTCTTAAATCGTGCCAATAACACTGGTAGCTGTCGGATCCATCCAAATTAAACTTTTTCCTCATCAGAAAACACCATGGTTTCCCATTTCTCCTTTGTCCATGTTACTTTTTTCTTTACCCAATCTATGCTCATCTTCTTGTGTTTAGCAGTTAAAGCAGGGGCAGTCTTGTTTCGATACACAAGATTTGGCAATTCATGGAGAAGTTGACGAACTCGTCATGGAGTAATGGGTAAATTCTGAGATTTTTGCAGATCTCTTGAACCTGATAGTTGTTTAGAAGCTTCTCAAAAAAAGTCGATGTCTGGATGCATTTGTAATTTTAAGTGGACAACCTGGATGCTTTCTGGTGCCATATGATTCAGGGTCCTTTAGATAATTTCTCACAACTGTTTGGGACCTTGGCAGTTCTCTTGCAATGAAAGATTTTCCTTCCAGTTTATAGGTAGGAATTTTCTCTTTTTCATTTTCATTAAGTGGGAGTTCCTAGGCATTTTGAAGTAACTGTATTCAATTATGAAATGTTTAAATAGGACTCACATGGCTTAAAATCATGATAAGAGTCTCTTTTATAATCTGTGCATGCACTTATTCTTCCTTTGGTATTCTGAAGTAAACCAGATTTGCAAATTTTCAAAACTGTCTTATAATTATTTCCGCCCTTGAAAACGAAGTTTTGTTAATAACTTTTTTTTGGTGGAAAGCTTTTATAAAATCAAATATGTATACTAATACCCATTGGATCTAGGTACCACACAAATTTTCAGAGAAATTTGTGCAGTAATAAGAAAATTATTAACAACTTCATGGGGTGTCTTATACCTATTTCCACCACTGTATTAGTGCGAGTGTTATTCGAAGGCATTTGACACCAACATTGTTCAACAACATAATATAGTTGTAATCTGCAATTACAAAGTCTCTACTACAATGAGCATTACAAAAGTGACGAGTATTCATTGACATCACAAAATACACACACACTACTTAATTAATCATGAAAAAATGCTTTTATATAAATTTTTAATCAGCCAGTAATGTTGCACCAACTGAATGGATGTTGGCATTCAAATCTGGCACAATTACCTGCAAACTTTCATTTCATTCATTAGTATTGGAAAGAAAGGTGATTGATGTGACTTTGAACACAGTATGGTTGTTGGTGCTAGATAAGCACACCAGAGCATTTCAAAAAATGCTATCTACTAGGATTTTCAGCAACAACTATCTCCAAGGTTTACAGAGAATGATTAGACAAGGAAAGAATTTCAGTGATCACAAATTCAGTTGATGAAAGAGGTCAGAAGAATAACCAGACTGGTTCAAGCTGATAGAAAAATCAACAGTAACTCAAATAACCACTCTCTACAACATTTATTGAAAGCACAAGTCAAACCTTCAAACAAATGGACTACAACAGTGAAAGATCATGCTGGATGCCATCTGTTAGATAAGAACAAGAAACCAAGACAATTTTCTAATGATCACAAAAATTGGACAATTAGAAGTTTCAATTTTTACTTGTGTGTGTGTGTGTGTTTGTGGGGGGGATCAAAACATTTGGCGGGAACAACATGAAAGTATGGAGGTGGTGAGGTAATGATACAAGGAATATTTTCTTGGCATACATTGGGACCCTTATTACCAATAAAAAGATCATTTTAATGTCAATTTACCTAGGCTGACCTCATTTTATTACAATGGTGCACTCACTCTTCATTGATCACTTCCAGCACACTGTGTTAAAAATTGAAATAGTGTTAGACTGGTATATGAAACAGTAATGATTTTTATGTCTTAAAGTGACTGGACCTCAATTCTAGAGAGCAACTCTGGGATTTAGTAGTAAGTAAGATTAAAATCCTGAAAGTGCAACCAACTAATCTAGAAGAATTGCCATTATCTCACCATAGACCAAGATTTTATAAAAAGTAGTTCCGGAACATTGTCAAATCTATGCCAAAGAGAATTGAAGGCAAAAGGAGTCCAATTCAGTACTAGAAGGATAAAGTAACTGGTGTGTGTTCTGCCTTACTTGGGTTTGTAGCCTTCAATGATTTTTTAAGGCAACTTGAGATCCACATAATATTCCATATATGTGAAGGCTGCAAGAATATTAGAGAGGTGTTTAGTGTTGCCTTGCAATATGCAGATGTTGATCTCCCAAAAGTATTAATATCTTTTATGCACACACTACTCAATGAAACCACATCCTCAAAGGACAATAGAGAGGAGCCAATAGAATTTAGATTTTACTTAAGTTTTATATATAAGAATTTATGGATTTATTGTTAAATCCAACATTTTTATTACTTCAAATGTTATTTTTAATGGATGCCTGGTTTGAAATAGACAACCCATTTTTTTTAATTTGAACAATGTATTATGTCTACTGGCCTGTTCATTCAAGAAAACTTTAAAAAAAAAAAAAAAAAAGTGCTTTTTATCATTGTTCAAACCTGCATAATCCTTTGTCGGAGAAATCACCGTTTGATCTAGCATGCTTTAGATGGCTTGGCCACAGTGTGTCACCGCCCAGAAAAAAAAAGTTATTTTATATAAATACACAACTTAAATGAGTTAAATCATCTAAAATGTAACTGGTTGCTAATCTTTTACAGATACATTTTTCTATTATTTTAATCCAAACTGTATAACTTTTATGCCATTATTCAAATTGTAAACTAATTTACTGTATTCAGTTTAGCTGCAGTAACACTATTGGTCACTCAATTTGTCAGAGCAAATATGCATATAACTGCACATCAATATTATTTTAGCTTTCAACAATAGATTTATGTACTTATTAAACTTAATGTTAGTTTATGGTACATACTTTTACAATATGATTATTTATGAAATTTGAAAAAAAATAAAATTAAAATAAAATACCACCCTCCCCACCAATAATACATTTTTAATATGGAGGTGCCTCTTAAGAGTTTAAAAACAAAGCAAAAACACACACACACATTATATAATCCTTCACTGGTAGCAATCTGTGCATGAAACTCCAAGTCATGCTACCAGTGAGGGATAATATGTATATTTATTAATATGTATACTTAACAGCTCTGTTATATCACATCAAGCACTATTTTATTAACACCAGCAGTCAATGTGATTATATATATATATATATATATATATATATAGCATAATGAGAAGCCACGTATACTTTCTTAAAATGTATATATAGAAAAAGTTTCAAATTAAAAATTATAATGTTTTATTTTATGAAAGTATTTATTTATTTATATATATATTTGATATTTCAAATTGTCCTCAATTTTCATCAGAAATAACTGTTTGTTACAAATAAATTAAAATTACTGTTTGTTGGCAAGTAGCGTCCTTCGAGAGACGGGACGTCACGTGATATGGAACGTCACTGTTCAGATATTCCTAACTTAAATCTAACTGTCATAAATATTTTAAAAATATTTTTTACTATATCTAAAGAAATTGCTTAGCTATTGAAATATTTATAAAGATTTAAAACACCTAAGTCCCTATTCAACCCTAATTTATGTGTATTTAATTTTTAAATTCCAATATGTTTCTTTTTTTCTGCATGTGAATGTGGAAGTAAAATCGGAATCTATTAATAAACATTTGCAGTTTTCTAATGTGTGTCCTGATTGATTGTAGTGTTTAGCTATGGGGAATAAGGGTTGTTTTGACGCATTGTTTGTTTATGGTTATTAAAACGAAATCTAAAATTGTTTCCAGACTCACCAATATATCCACTATTAGGACATAAGTTGCAGAATAAATAATAGATTACGTTATGGGTATCGCAGGTGAGGTTAGGTGGCTGTATCCTGATATTGGTGTTGGGTACGTAAAATATATTAGCTATTACTAAATGTTTGCAAACTAAGCAACGAGGTTTGTTACATTTGTAATTTCCTGTTTGGTTTCTATTGTTTAGATATTTGGTAGAGGTGAGGATAGCTGATAAGTTAGGTGATTGTTTCATTGCATTTATGGGTGGTTTATCGAAAATGTCTTTGATCTTGTTGTCTAATTGGAGGTTCTTGTAATCATTTTTTAAATTGTGAATAAGTGTGTGGGAATATTGATTTACAGATTAGTGGCACAGCAATGGGCACAAAAATGGCACCTAGTTATGCTAATATCTTTATGCACATTCTAGAAAAGAAGATACTAGACAATTCGGAATATAAACCATCACATTACTTTAGATATATTGATGACATTTTCTTATTATGGACTCATGGATCAGAAAAATTAAAAACCTTTTTCACTTTCTGCAACAATTTCCACGATACAATTAAATTTACCATGGAGCACTCATACACATCCATCCCTTTCTTAGACGTTATGATAAAATTAAACAAACATACACTTTCTACCAGTCTATACAACAAACCCACAAACCAACATAAATTCCTGCACTTTAACAGCTGTCATCCCTTTAAATTAAAAAAAATCTATTGTATACAGCTCATTTCTTAGAACCAAAAGCATATGCTCAGACCATTTAGATTTTCTATACAATATTAATAACTTAACAAAACAATTCCTAAAATGCAAATACCCAATAAAAAATAAAAAAGAAGCACTAAATAAAACTATCCTGATAAATCGTAACACACTTCTCACATACAAGAAAAATAAAAACAACAATCGGATTCCCATGGTTTTAACCACAATCAATATTCCCACACACTTATTCACAATTTAAAAATGATTACAAGAACCTCCAATTAGACAACAAGATCAAAGACATTTTCGATAAACCACCCATAAATGCAATGAAACAATCACCTAACTTATCAGCTATCCTCACCTCTACCAAATATCTAAACAATAGAAACCAAACAGGAAATTACAAATGTAACAAACCTCGTTGCTTAGTTTGCAAACATTTAGTAATAGCTAATACATTTTACGTACCCAACACCAATATCAGGATACAGCCACCTAACCTCACCTGCGATACCCATAACGTAATCTATTATTTATTCTGCAACTTATGTCCTAATAGTGGATATATTGGTGAGTCTGGAAACAATTTTAGATTTCGTTTTAATAACCATAAACAAACAATACATCAAAACAACCCTTATTCCCCCATAGCTAAACACTACAATCAATCAGGACACACATTAGAAAACTGCAAATGTTTATTAATAGATTCGATTTTACTTCCACATTCACACGCAGAAAAAAAAAACATATTGGATTTTAAAATTAAATACACATAAATTAGGGTTGAATAGGGACTTAGGTGTTTTAAATCTTTATAAATATTTCAATAGCTAAGCAATTTCTTTAGATATAGTAAAAAAAATATTTTTAAAATATTTATGACAGTTAGATTTAAGTTAGGAATATCTGAACAGTGACGTTCCATATCACGTGACATCCGCGTCTCTCGAAGGACGCTACTTGCCAACAAACAGTAATTTTAATTTATTTGTAACAAACAGTTATTTCTGATGAAAAATTGAGGACAATTTGAAATATCAAATATATATATAAATAAATAAATATTTTCATAAAATAAAACATTATAATTTTTAATTTGAAACTTTTATATATATATATATATATATATATATATATATTTGATCCATTTCTCAGGAAGATATTATTTTGAGGTATTTTCACTAAATTTTTTTTTAACTCCAATAACATGAATAAAAAAAAATCCAACTCATTGTCAGATTGTAATATTTGTTGCAACTTTTCATCATTATAATGAACATATAAAATGTTTTTTAATAGAAATTTAACAATTATTTGGGTTATTTCACTGTCCATTTGCAAAATGGATATTTCTCTTGTCAGGAACCATTCATGTGAAAATGTCTCATCACTTCACACTAATACCTTTGGAAAAGGATTAATGGAGAAGATAAATAGGATATTTTTCATTTTAGCATTCAAAACAATTTTTGGCATATTAAGTACTGAATTACTTCCCTTAGATTGCTTTACCTAGTCTTATATTCCTATTATTACTAGAAATAAAAAAATAAAATTCAAGATTCAACTTACTTCTGGAACCATATCTAAATTTTACTGAGTCTCATATTCTGAGTACACTTTTTTCCTAATAAATACAATCCTGCTTTTGTGAGCTTAGACGTAAATTTTTCAAATTTAGATGCAAATCTCTATATTTTTAGTTGTGACATAAATTATTTTGCATTTTTAAGACATGTAAAAATGGCATATCCAAAAAATATGGATCTGTTTAGTTTTATTTTTTAATTATTTTCGTTTGGTCATAGAAATTGAGTTTTTTTTATGTTTAAAAATGGAGTTGGAATGTGTGCTCAAAATATGAAGCACGGTAAAGCAACGAAAGAGACCTATACAAAAAAAAAATGAAAAGAAAAAAGTGATTCCTCAATCATTCTTTCAAGTTTTCTTAAATGAAAATTACAAGTAATTATGCAAAGGCAGTGCTGATGTCATTCCCTCTCAGAACAATACCCTAATAATTTAAAACTAAAATAAATTTCAGTTTAATGAAGATATTCCGATACCGTACCATTTTCTTAGTAATTGGTATAAAAATCATAATAAATCAATTCAAAAAAATGGTAGCACTTCACTTTAAGGATTTCCGTGGAATAAATTTACAATTTTACATTTAATCGAGGAAAATATCAATCTCCAGGAAGAAAAATAACAATCTTGATTTAGCACTCAAATGTTTGACAGTGTCTACAAAATACTCGAAATACAACAAAAAAAAAAAAAGCGGGATACAGTTTTACGCGCACTAAACAAAAAAATGTAACCCCGACAAATATTGGTGGCGTTACGGTTAACTGTTAAAATGTCGTGGAAAAAAAAAATTCTAGTAACAAAGTAAATTTAGACTTTGATAATTTTCCTTTAATCATAAAAATAATACGATACCAAGAAGAACTGAATACGAAGACTAAGTAAGAAGAGGTACTAACTACACAAGTTTACTAGTCAGGGACACATGTGTAGCAAACAATCAAATACCCGGTGTCGAATGTTTACGCGACGGTGTCAAAGGATCGCAAGGACATGCTTTAGTAGTGAAAAATAACAGACCAATTAAAACAGGAATAAGTGACAGGTAGACATATATATTTGTTTGCTTGAAAAATAAGTGTGTGTATATGGGAGGGGCGGGGAGAACAGACGAAATTAAATTCCGTGGTTGGATTATTAAGTGCTATCTGTGTGCATTCGATTTTTTTAAAAGAATTTAGTTAGTGTTTCCAAAAACATTGCTTTTTAAAATATGAAACTGGTGTAAAAGAAATTAGATTTTCAATTTAACTTCTGGATTAATAGAAATAAATTAAAAAAATTATAGGAAAAAATGTTTTTTTTTTAATTGCTTCCAAAATTGAGCAAGAAGCTTAAGGAAGGTGTCGGACACTCACCTTTAAAGTTTTTTTTGTTACTCTGCTTTTGAAGTATAAAAAAAAAAAATGATGTATTGTAAATTGTAAAGTTTTCTTTTACCAGTAACTGTTGAAATCTGATTTAGAAAAAAAATTCCTATTTAATTGAACATAGGCAAGATAACAATCAAAACAACAAGTAATCATGTGGCTACAAAAACAAAAAATACAAAATTTCATTATCGGGCGATTTTTAAATTTGTTATATCCGTTCTTAAAAGTTTGTCTACCATTTTTATTTGTGCAAATATTTTTAGTACATTTATTTGGAGAATAAAATGATAAACATCTGATTAAGTAAAATTAAAAAGGTAAGATTTTTTATTTATTTAACAACGCAATCACATTTTTAGTTTTGTTTATTCTAAAAATAATTTAGAGATTGATAGCAAAAAATAAAACTTTTTATTTATCTTTAACTTTAAAAAGTGTTGAATAAGTTGTCATATAGCCATGTGATTTTTCTTAGTGATTTTCAAATAAAAGAAAATAGGAAAACTGCAAGTTTCGATTTATAGAATCTTTTAAAAATGAAACTTGCAGTTTTCCTATTTATTATCTAAGTAAAAAATATTAAAAACAGTTGAGTCTTTGAACAAAAATTAACGGACCTGATAACGTAACATCACTTTCATTTTTAAACTTGCTATTTATTTGGTCTTTTTAGTTTTCATACATAATCGATTTCATTTTTATTAAAAACAAAATCAGTTGAACTCAAAAGATGTTGATTTTTTGTCTTTATTTCGAAGATAAGATTTTACTTTTATTTAACACAAACTCTTATTCTTCCTCCGCCAAAAAAGTAAAGTACTAAACTTCCTTTTTTGTTGAAAGCCATGACACTACAAATTCTAATTCTTTAACGAATTTTAATAAATATAAGTTAGAAAATAACACTTGATCGTATTTATGGATTATTTTTTTAACCACAAACTTTCAAAAAACTTTACGTACGGGAGGCTGAGCAGTTTTTTTATTTCTTCCAGTTTTTATACAACTTAAACAAATAGGATTTTCACGTTATTGTTAATGATTTACTTTACAATTCTTTGATAAATGATGGTTTTACTTTTAGTTTTACTTAGTACCGCTTTCATTTTCTGCCAAGGAACACTGTTTTTACTCAATTGATAAGAACTCGCCTACACTACACACCAATTTTAAAGTGACCTGTCATCCGTAAAAAAGTGACAAATATGAATTCTCAAAAGTTGTGCTTTTTTTATAAAATAAATAAATTAAATAAACAAAGAAGTTGCTAGCGTACAGCAATTTGTAAGAAAATAAATCAATTTCAAAGAACTTAGTGTTATTTCATTCATCCAACCTGTAAAGTTAAGATTCTTATTTCTAAGGTTTCTTTCAGCGATCATTTCACACGAATCCGATCCAAGTGAAAAACTTTAGTCCGGACTCCAATTTGAAATGGTCACTTTTCTCTGTAATTTTCTTACAAATACGTTCAAGAGGGATAACTTTTAGAATGAGAAGCTTTAGAAAGATTATTTGAAAGAAAATCCAGTAAATATTTCCTCATTAAAAGAAAACAACTTAAAAATTCCGAGATAAATTTGACTTCCGAAAAGGGCAAAAACTTTGATATTAACTTGTTCATTACTTCAATTTTCACATCTTTTTCTTAAGATCCTACATGAAATTTAATTAAAACAGCTGATTTATAGTTACGAAATCGATTAACAAAATATTAAGTTAGAAAATAATTAAGATAGTCACACAATTAAAAATAAAATTAACATCTCAGAATCTTTCTAAAAAAAAATAATAAAAACAAAAAATTAAAAAAAAAAAAAGAAAGAAATGAGCTTAAACTCGGATGAAGGAATATGGATAAACCTAAACCAAGAGTAGGACTTGTTATAGACAATCGATTCGATTTCTTTCGGTCATTTGCCTCTTTTTCTATTTCTTTTTTTTTTTTTTTCCATGTGTGGATATTTTTTTTTACTTTACCTGTAAACTCTCCTGGCTTTGTCGACTTCAGGTTTCAGCTCATCTCTCTTCTGCACGGCTTTCTTCATCCCTTTCTTCGAGATTTGCGCACAAAGCGAATCATGTCAGTCTTGCCACTCTGTCGGCTAGCTCCTGTGGCAGTTTGTTCCGGTGTTAGAAAGGTAGACGACAACCACGGACACGGTAAGTAGCGGCATAAACTCGTTTAAGCAGCCGTTGTGCGACATATTTGTTTCCATAAAACTCATGTGTTGTTGTCGCGTGAATTGACGAGATTCGGCGAGAAGTGCGCCCGGGAATAGTAACGGTGACGTGAGTTACTTTAGTGTATGGTAGCCCAGTCATTGTAATAAATAACAACATGCCACTTTAAACAATACTAACAGTTAGGGTTATTCGTACATTAAAACCATAAAACGGCTGGAAATCGTTTTTCGTAATTAAAGTGGAAAAAAAAAAGTTGATTTTTTTATGTTTCTAGTTTGGAATTGTCAGAAATCATGGAAACCTTAAACAAACCTATTTTATTAGGGATTTTTCTTGTAGTTTTTAATTATCTTGTTTTGTTAACTAAATGATTGATTAGTTTTTTTTTTTACTTATCAAACCTTGCAAGTCATTTAAAGCCAGAAAATATTTTTAAATTGTAAGAATATTTTTTTTTTAGATAATAATGATTTAATGATACAAGTCTTACTAATCTACTCAAAACAGAGGTGGAGAAGAGGTCGATATATAGCTTTCCTAAAAGTATTTGCATGTAAGTGAATGTAATGAATCCAACTAGAACTCAGCTCTCCAATTAACAATTCCAAGCCATTATCCATTACACCACCCACACATCCAAGTTTACAGGACCTGGTATTCCCAAGTGGTCACCCATCTAAGTACTGACCAGGCTCAACATTGCTTCAATGATCATACGGGAATTAGTGTTTCAACATAATATGGCTGTAAGCCTAACTAAATGAACTGTAAGTGTTTTTTATATAACTTCTTAGAGCTACAGTACCATGAGGTTTAGGGGTTAAAATGAACCGTTGATTTACCCACACTAAGAGGATTAATGGAAGATGATAATAACAAGGAACCACACAAATAAGTTTTAACAAAACAATATCAAGAATTTATTTATGAATTTGCACGCTTTAAGTTGTGTCAGTAGTTTGCTTCAGGAAAATAAAACAAATTTTTAAAGTCCGTAGTTTTAACAAATTGTCATGAAGAGGAAATGTTCATAAAACAGATTAAATGACTTGACACAAAATTCAAAAATGTTTAAAACAAAAGTAAGAGAGTTTGTTGCTCAGAGAAAGGATATATATTTTTCATATGTTCAAAAGTAGATGAAGAGAGATAGTTTAAAATACTTAACTTTCTTGAATTATTGAAGAAAAATTCTTTGAAATGCCACGTGTTTGCTTAAATGCCGATAATATAATTGGCAAGTAACTTGACACTGATGAAAACTTCCTGCCAATAACCCATAATATTATGGGTTATTAGCAGGAAGGCTCAACGTCTATTACCAAATAGAATGGTGGGTATTGCATTTCACCAGTAGGATAATGATGCACACATACCCTGCCATCTGCCTTATTCAGAAGAAAATAAGATTCATCAGGTTAGGTACCTTCTTCTATTGATACAAGGCCTAGTTCCAGTACTCACATGCTTACTGAAGATACTTTCACCAATGCACGTTGATTTGTATAGGTACTCTGGCCTACAGATATACAACCTCATGTGCAATCAGGATCGATATACTGTGTCTTGTTATGCATGCATTCCTTCAGTTTGATTAAAACTATTTAAAATTTGTGCTATCAGCCATTCTATTTGTTTAAAGAAAAGCTTTTGTTCACTTTTATCATTGGTTATCCAATGCCTTGTCTGGAGTTGGTAATTTTCCCTCCCTCAACATAACTCAATTCTACCACCACCTATCAAACCTAATATTCTCAAAGAACTGCTACATGCCTGCATAAGTGAAGGCTCCTTTTACACTTACAATGGCAACATATATAATCAAACAAATGGAGAGTTAATATGGGTAGGCCTCTCAAACTAACATATTCTCTAATTGCAATATGTCTCATACTAGAAACAAAATTTTCAAAAACCATATAAAACCTAAAATTTACATCAAGTATGTAAATGATATTTTCATTTTAGCCAGCAATAAAAAAAAATTGAACACCTAAAAACTACATTTAAAAATTCACTTATGAACATAGCAATAACTGTGGCACCATGCATAATTAGAAAACTGAAAAGAGATATTCATAAATATATGATTTGTTTTTTCGGTTTGTTAACCATTTGATAATTATTTAGAGCTGAAAAATATTTCGGGGTTGAGAATAATTCTTTAATTGCGTTCAGGCGATCTGGGAGAAAGAAAGAAAAGAAGAGGAAGAGGAAAGAAAGGAGAAAAATAAATAATACGAAACCAGGTCGTAAGCGAAAACACACACGCTTGACTGGCACATATCAGATGTCAAAAATATCAGGTCAAGCACCTGACCTACTTCCGTGTCCGCGGAGGATGGAAGTTTGTTATCAATTTGGTTGAAGAAATAAAGTTTAGAGACAATGGAAAAAATATGATAGGTAACAGGTGGGAAGTTTATCTAAGGATATACAGACAATCCATTAATACGAGAACCCAGACAATTCCAGAATTGAAAATACAGCCACACAAGATGATGATTAGAAAATGCTTTTTTTTGAGATAATACAGATTTTTATTATCGGCCGGAGGAGAATGAAATATTTTGTTGCGTTCAGAGAAACGCCGACAGGTCTAAGAAATCCCTTTCTTAGATCGTATCCAATTAGCGATAGGATGTTTGACAAATACCGCGTGTAAAAGAAACCGGGATCGTCATTTCGATCACATACGAAAAGGACAATTTAAATTTTTGTTTCTTTAAGCAAGGTGTTTCTTCCCCCAGAACAAAGCCACGGATTGTCCACGCCCGATTAAAGACGTCACGAAGGAAGGAGGAAAGATACTGACCAGAGTCTCATTGGCCGAAGGCGGTCACATGATACATGAGGGAGGAGGAGAGACACCCGACCAGGACCCCATTGGCCGAGAGCGGTCACATGATGTGCGAGGGAGGAGGAAAGATGCCCAACCAGGACCCCATTGTTCGAGAGCGGTCACCTGACATACGAAGGACCAGGGGAAGCGGGTATACGCCCCCCCCCGGGGCACAGTAAGGAAGTAGGAGTGAAAGTAAGTTACCGAAAATGGAAAATCCCTAATCAGAAATAATACGTCTTTAGAATTATCAAGAAAACCTTGGCGCCGACAGACCCACCCCAGTTTTTGACTGCCTCAATAAAAGCGGGACCCCAACCGACAGAAATCAGTTGGAGTTGCAGCGCGGACGGCGATGGAGTTTGAGTGCGGACAGCGGGCCCGGTTCATTAGCCCCCTTGCGGGCAAGAGAAGCCGAAGTGAAGCAGCCCGTTTGGCCTAAGTGGAGAAGTTGGAATCAAACCGAAGTGAAGAAATTCGTCCAACCCAAGCCGAAGTGAATAAGCTCGTCCAACCGAAGCTGAAGAGAAGAAGTTAATTCGCGCACTGACAGCGGAGATGAGTGAACAATAATTCAGACTCTGAAGAGAGAGTTAGTTGCAGCCACGGACGGCGAGAGAAATCAGCCGTGAACGACAGGTAGAGATCAGCGCCCAGTGTCGAAACCAAACCACACCCCGAAATGCAAATTTCTAGAGAGCAGGCAACTCAAAGCCTTAAAGTTGTATGGTAGAAGCTTGGTGCCACGGGCCACAGAACGGGTCGGGAGGTAGGAATAATCTTGTGTAACGAGCAAATAGATATAAAAAGTTGTTACCTTTTTTCTTCAATATTTTTGACCTTGTGAGTTTTTATTTTTCTTGTGTGTTATCACCCCCATTGGACTCAGCTTGCATACGGCCCAATCCCTGTTTGATCCCGTCTGTCTAAGATCTAATCACAACGTGGGTAGACAGACTGGAGATCAGTGTAGTTACCCTGGTAACCAGGCGTTGGAAGCGGGTTGGGAACGACGAGGCTGATATTCATCTAGCCAAAGGGTTAGAACGTCACACTTGGAGCAGCGAGGAGCGAACAGCTGGCGTCGCGAACAGGATCGAACGACACAGTCGACGCTGCGACCAGGGGGGACAACATCACATAACAACAAAATTCCATTCTTAGATGTTGTCATAGAATCTAATAACAACAGATTTTACTTCACTATATAAGACACCCAGAAGTAAAAACTGTTGCCATTTCACTTGTAATAGTGAAAGTTCATTTATATACAAATTAGTGGTAATAAAAAATTTCTTAATGAGAGTACAGATGGTTTGATCTTCACACTTGCTATTCCTGAAAGAACTCACTAGCATAAAGCAAACACTAGTTAATAACAGTCTCCCTAACTACTTTATAGATAACTAAATTAAATTGTTTCTTTCAAAACTAAGCTATAAAAACACAGTTCACAGAGATAATAGCAACATTAATATATTTATTGAAACTAAATACACAGAAATTACAAACAGGACAAATTCACTCTAAGAAAAATAAATTCATCACCCCAGTTGAACAAACTAAAAATATTAAATTTATTATCTATTATAAAAAATTCAAAAAGCTAACCTTATCATCAGTAATAACAGGTCACCAGTGAAATCAAAACTATATAAAACCAAAATTAATATATGAATTCAAATGTCCCACAGGGAACTGCATTCTCAACAAAAACAAATTCATAAATGATTATACTGCTTTATCAAGATGGCTTAGCCTACATCTCTCAAAGCAGAACTCAAACTCACACATTTAAACTAGCGTGGAAACATATTAACCTTAACACAAAACATGCTTGTTGAGAACACAGGTGTAATACAGACCTCCAACTGCAAAAAGAATCTAAAAAAAATGGAAGCTCTCATAAAAATAAACTTAACAACATCAACTATGAACACTGCTGCACTACACTGGCCATTTTCATAAATTAATAATATATTTAATTTTCAATAACTTCCAGAATGTTTTCAATTGCATTTATATACTATTTGCAATACTACAACTAAAAATCCTTAAAAATGTCTAATAGATTCATCAAAAGCAATTGGAACAAACAATCTACAATGACTCAGTTCAAAAAAGAAAACTCTTGTTTGTATTGTAGGGAAAATTAAATAAAATCAATAAATAAAATAATAATAATGAATAATAAAAAAAAAGAAATACATTTTATCTCTCATGATGCTAGTAATAAAGGAACAAGAAATTTTATTACCCGATTTGGCTTCATCAGCACTATTTAAACCTATAAAAAGACAAATATTTTCTTTCCTCTTTCTCCTCCTTGCTCCAAGATGTAGCACTATGTGGAAATTATGTCCCTGTTGGGGCATTTTCATTTACCAGGTCCACTGATGAGAACTCTTTTTCCACTTTCCAATTCATGGCATTTACACGTGTCTTCCAAATCCTATATCTATGAAGTCTTTTCTTTGGTTGTTCCAACTCAGTGCAAAGCTGACTTGAGTTCTACCATAATAACCAAACAGATACTCCACCAATGAAGTAAGACAAGCTTTACTTTGATTGTTTTAACTCAGCACAAAGCTGACTGAAGCTTGACCATTACAACTACTGATGGAATATGTACAACCTTTCTTTGGTTATTCCAACTCAGTGCAAGGCTGACTTGAACTCGGCCATTATAAAAATGCTTAACCTTACTTGCCATAACTTCTGCACCAAAAAGAAAACCAACTTACCCAAGAGACATTGAAAACTTTGTTTCACTATAGTTTATATAAAAAAAGAGAATAAATGATCCATAGTATAAACCATATTTTGTATGCTTCTTCTTTAATTGTTTACAGGTGAACATGCACTACCCCTACAATACACAAACCCTACAATCTTTTAAATTCAAGAAAAATAAATACAAAAAAAAACTTAATGGAAGTATTCTTTCAGTTATTTTTAAGAAAACATGTATTAAATAGAAACTACTGCCCAAGTACACAACTATAAACACACACACACACACACACACGCATATATATATATATATATATATATATATATATATATATATTACAGTATTCAGAAAATAATTACATATTTCACTGCTAAGAATTATGAGTCAACTAACCAAAACAGAACAAAAGTTGAATGGTAGGAAATGAATGTATCTAGAATATCTCTTCTATTTAACAGTGTGTTGTTCTTGTAGTGTATTTCAGAGTTTAAACTCATGAATGATTATAAAGTTAAAAAGCAAAATATTCACCATTTCTTACTGTATGAATTTTGAAAGTGTAGTACTGCTACAGAGACATCCAAAAACATTTGTGAAATTTATATATATGCAATAAAGGTTCATACATATCAACTCTAAAAGGTTTAAAAAGGACAATTGTGACATATCTGACAAACTTCACCCTGTAAGACAACCCAATCTGAATGAAGAGAAAAAATCTATATTGAAATGGATCCACATTGAAGGACCAGAGATTTGGTACAAAATATTATGTTCAACTATCAACAGACATTTCAAATGAATTGGAAAAAGTTGCAAAGAGGGAATATGGGTTCTTCATAAGCTTTTGCTTGTGAATCAAACACAATATTCTACCAATCACAGTAGTTGTTGAACCAGGAATGTCAACCATTCATTTGTGCAATATATTGTTACATGTGATGAAAAATGGATTTTGCATGTCAAGAGAAAATGAAAAAGACTGGTTATTACAAAATGAGAAGTAATGCTAACACCAAAACCAGGACTCCATCAACAGAAATCCTTGCTTGTGTTTGATAGTATAAGAAAGGTGACATCTATTATGAGATACTGAAAGGACAATCACTACAAATATTTATTGCCAGCAACTTGATCAGGTAAACAGAAGCTTTACATTGGAAGTATCATGCTTTGGTAAAAAGGAGAGGTGTTATTCACAAGCATGACAATGCAAGAGCATGCTCTGCAAAACAGACCCAAGAAAACATAAGATCAATTAGGATTGGAGGGTTTCCTATATCTGACATACTCAATAGATTTGGCACCTACAGATTTGTATTTGTTTTAACCACTAGAACATTTCATAAATGGTAGAACATTCAGAAAAAAGAAGTTGAAAACAGACTTTAAAACTTAACCAGATTTCTTTCAATGGAGAATTAAAAATTTGCCTTCCCATTGGACTGCCGGCATTAAAAATGAAGCTGATTACATTTTAGATAAATAATATTCAAATAAATTTAAGTTGCATTTGCTTTTATATGCTTTTTGGTAAGAAAATAATTACTTTCCAAACATCACAATATATATACAGTGTGCGATGGATAAATTGTCATCTAAATTACACAAAAATGAAAATAACACTGACATCTCATTTTCATGTAATTTTGCTAAATATATCTTAACAGATATATTTACCAAAATTACATGAAAATATCTTGAAATACTAAACAGTAAATTTATTCAATAAAAATCTCCATTAACTTCAACCATGACCTCCAGACAACTTTGGAATCTCTTGCATCGCTTCTGGACAGTCTCCTTGTTTAAGCTGATCAATGCTGTCATAATCCTTGCCTTCAGTTCATCTTTGGAGTTATAAGTAGTTTTGTTGGTCAAAACTGCACCCCACACATAATAATCAGGAAGGTCTCAGTCTGGGGAGTTAGGTGGCCAGATGTAAGGGGTGATGTGGTTGCAGAAATTGTCTGACAGCCATGACTGGGTTCTCCTGCTTGTGTGGCATAGTGCAGACTCCTGTTGCCAGACTAGGGTTTTCCAGCAGCCACCACCTTGACCCAGGGCAACACTACCTCCTCAAGGCACTTGATGTAGGCTTATATGTTGTGTCTGAGACATTATGGGAAGACGAATGGCAGCATAATGTTGCCATCATTAGTGATCATTCCAAACACCATGATGTTGACAGGATATATCATCCAACTGTTTCTGAATCATCTGCACTGTCCTCAGATTGACACCCAAACACTCTGAAATGTTCATATTGGAGCTTCCAGCACAAATGTCAAGCAGTACAGCAAATTCCTGGAGGAGCAAATTGCATAATGGTGCTTTTTTTCTCAATGCACATGCATGAAATTAAAAATATAAAATGGCAACAATTTATGTACACACACACACACACACACACACACACACACACACACACACACACACACACACATATATATATATATATATAATGATCTCTCCTGTAGGACAAAAGTTCATATAAACATATGTCTGCAAATCCTTTGTGTTATTAAGTTTAATGTTTATAGTAGATGCTGTTAAATGTACACTCTAAAATACAATCCAAAAATACTTTTACAAACTTGGTGGTGGGTTCCTGATACCAAAACAAGGTATAATGCCCATTTAAATATATGTCCAAAAAGCCATTGTTATACCTCAGTATAGCAACTCATAACAAATGTTCAATGCTTGCTTCTACACACACATGCACCTGCCGGATCATTGTCTGTTGGATTCTTTCAAATACTCCCACATGGTATCAAATGGTGAAATAGGCTCCCATGACATGTTGATGAAGTATCTTTGCATTATTAATGTCTGCTGCATAAACCAATTGTTTCAGGTGGCCCCACAGATAAAAATCCAAAGGATTGAGGTCAGGTGAATGTGCAAGCCATAAAACCAGTCCTCCCTTACCTATCTGTCTTTCATGGTAGATGTCAGCCATCATGCATGAACCACATGCATCTTCATATTAGGAAGGGTACATCCTCTAGCAGGTCTGGAAGTGTGTTTGAAATAAAATCCCTGTAGACAGCTCCTGTAGGATGTGCTGGGAGAACAAATGAACCTACAATTCTAGCTGAAACATTAATCGTAAACAGATACTGGTGTCTAGACTGTATTGTTGTACCATGTGGATTCTGATCTGCCCACAAATGATGGTTGTGTAAATTTGTTATTCCATCTTCCAAATGTTGCCTCATCTATAAACAAGACTGAAGAGACAAACAATGGATTGTGAGTTTGTGCAATAAAACATTGGCAAAAGTTCTCCCATGGTGAGTGATCAGAGGGCGAAAGACCCTGCACATGTTGCAAATGATATGGATACAGAAGCTGCTCTTGAAGTACCCTCCATGCAGTACTATGAGATGTACGACATGCTAGGTCCACTTCATATGTGATGATACCGAGATTGTTGTGGTCAGGTATATGAGCAGATGTAGGTCCTCCTCAATCCATGGTTTGTGGTGCCATAGATCCTGTCTCAGCAACATGATGATAAACAGCAGCAAAGGTTGGATGACTCAGCTGCCTTCAGTTTAGAAACACAATTTGATACAACCGTGCAGCCTCACATCCATTGCCCTTTGCATGGCCACATGTAAAAATCATATCTGCCTGCTCATGAATATCTTGCCATTGTTAAATGGAACACTTCTCAGTTAACTCATTACTACACACGTTAGACACATTAGACTTGCCACAAATGTACACAAATATCAAATGTAACCTAGTCTACATAGCAACACAGCAGCATCTACCAGAAACTTTCTTTAAACTTAATAACTATAAATGATTATATGGAATTTTGTCCTTGTTATGGTGTGAAAAACCCACACCCAATGTTTATAAAAGTATTTTTGATACATCCCATATGCACAGTGGCACAAAAATTTCTCAGGTATGAGTTTGCAAACAGATTTGGGGATAAGGAAACTTAGCCCCTTTCATTGCTTGATTTGAACCCCTTCGACTTCAGCATCTGGATTAAATTGGTCAGAAAAGCTTGTGAGATACACCACAGTAACCTGAAAGCCTTCAAAAAATCCATCAATAAGACCTGGGTGGAGAACATTGATGAAGAATTCATTAAAAAAGCATGTGGTGCATTTAAGAAGAGGATTAAGGGTGTCATTGCTAAAGGCAGGGCAACTCTTGATGCCTAACAGTTTGAACTTGTGCCAGAATTGTTCTTATCAATTAGAAATAAATATTGGTATTTAAGCTTCCATTTGAACTTTATTTCAATTCTTCAGGAGCTAAGGATTGGAAGCTCATTGTGACAAAGAGCTTCATCCTGTTGGAATGTAAATTTGAAAGCCTTATTCATCTTGTTGGGGTTTCAATTTGCTCAGGATATTCAGAAAGAATCCAAGACTTTACTTTTTTCAAAATTTGAATGTAGCAAATTTCTGTCAGTTGCTTATCTTTGTCAAACATGATCAATGGCATCTTCTTGCTATCAGAGGCCACATAGGAAAAAACCATTACCTTGGCAGGGTTTTTAAACTTAAAATTGACATTCTTGTCTCTCTTGTGAGGATCTGAAGCCAGAATACAGTCATTGTGTTTGTTTGTGTAAGCATCCTGTGTAAGATTCTTCTCATCTGTATAAAAGATTATTCAGGATCATTTTCCAACTTATTCAAGATGATCTTACCCTTCTCTAATCTTCTAACTTTCTGTCCTGGAGTAACAAGGTGCCATACAGTTTCATGTACAATTTCATTTTCAAGTCTTTTTCACTGCTTTTTGGACTGTCATAACTGAAATGATGATCCCTCTTGCTGTTGTGACCTCCTAATCTAGTTTTCCTCTTTACTGTTTTCACTTTTTTAAACTCATTCACTGTTCTCTTGATGGTTCTTGAATGGACTTTGAAGATGGAAACCAGAGTATGAATGTTTATACCATAATTGAATGATCGTTTTCCTCTCACCATTGTTCAGTTGGGAAGACATAGTTGGGCTGACACAAATTGATTTTAAACTGTTCTCTTTCTAGCAGAATAACTCAAAGGGTTTTTCAGTGATTCTTTCAAAAATGGTGTCAGGATGGTGTCTTATCTGAAAACATGGAAAAAAGAAACTCAGTTTAGTTGATTTTAGTTATTAAACATTTTGTGTGATGGACAATTTTGCTGTTACATCTGGTATATATATATATATATATATATATATATATATATATATATATATATATATAGTTAAATTCCCAGGTGAATTCTGTGGACAAGACAGATTGGCATCAAATGACAAGTGAAAAAAATCTTACAACAAAAATATTTCGATTTCATTTTTGCCTTGAAAAAGACGGAAGACGAAACACGTCGGCAAAAGATTTTTTTTTTTTCCACTTATCATTATATATATATATATATATATATATATATATATTACGCCGGGTTTCGTTGGGACTACGATAGCCGGGACATACGAGAAAAAAAAAAAAAAATAAGTAAAAGATCCCAAGGTCGATATATAAAAAATAAAGAAAAAAGAACGTTGGGAGGAATTCTCAATTCGGACGTCGGTAAACGCAGAGAAAATGAACAATTCAAGAGACACAGAACAACAGAAGACAACACGAGAATATATAATACAAAGTTTTTAT
The DNA here is from genome assembly GCA_903632075.3 of Acanthosepion pharaonis. NCBI lineage: Eukaryota > Metazoa > Mollusca > Cephalopoda > Sepiida > Sepiidae > Acanthosepion > Acanthosepion pharaonis. The sequence continues at coordinate 2,044,821 of CAHIKZ030000320.1, forward strand.
TTCTAGAATACACGGAGTGTAAGAAAAAGAAAAAGAAAACTAAATAATACAAGGGATGGGGAGATAAGTTACCAATTATTAAACAGATACTAATGTGGCGAAATTCATATGAATACAGAAATAGCAGACTATAAGATATGGAAAAACATGCAGAAACTTACATAAGTTTGGAATCGACGTCGATTGACAATTATCGGGGTGCAATTTGTTCAAAGGATATTTATACACTTCTTTGAAAGTAACGGATGGGATTGACAATGTTGATCTACAATCTCGCGTCGGTCCTTTGGTTTTTGGTGGCATCTAATTCTTCTAATGGCGAATAGTTAAGACGGGTTTTTGGTGACGTCCGACTCCTCTGATAGCCAGCAACTGTGTGTGGTTGTTGTTACCTTAACACGTCCGAAACGAAAACTGCTATATTTTGAGTCACGTGTTGGCCCCCAAAAAAGGTATGCGGCATTCACGGACCCTGTTAATATCATCCACAGTTATCTGTCAAGCAGTGTTTGTTTTGACCAGCGACTATGGAACTGGTTAACATCATTCACACCTGTCAAACAGCGTTTGTTTGGCCTATGCGTCAGGGACCAGGTAGGAAATGGGGGTAGAAGAGAAGGTTCTTTTCCGAGAACTGGCCCTGACTCATCTGGTTATAAAAACAATATACATCTCACAATCTGCATATTTAAGAAATAAAAAAAATTAAGATTCATATGTTTCGTCGCAAATACAAAAGGTACTGAAAATGTACTTATAAAATCTGAGGTGAGGGTACAAATATGGGGGTTAACGTAACAATAATGTCAAGCACATACAGGCCTATTTTGCTGTATCACAGCTCATCAGTGCAGCTAGACATGCGATTGCTTCAAGCCAGGATTGAAACCTGATTGAAACCTGACTGATTTGGCATCAGTTGGAGTTTCTACCCCTGAGCTGTCACTGCACAGCAGAGGGAAAGGGAAATTCTAACATATTATTTTTTATGAATGTAAATATATATATATATATATATATATATATATATATCCAAGTATATAATTGGTATATATGGAATGAATTTCAATAACCAACAATTACTATTCTTAAAAGAGTGCTCAATACAAAGTAGAGCAGATATAATTATTATTTATAAAAAATTATAACATAAGTATGTTATAAAATCACTACAAAAATAGCCATTTTGTCTTATCAAGTGATGATGTTGAAGATAAAATAAATGAAAACCATTTATTTTATCTTCAACATCATCACTTGATAAGACACCGAGTGTGTTGAAACAAAATGGCTATTTTTTGTAGTGATTTTATAACATACTTATGTTATAATTTTTTAAAAAATAATTATATATATATATATATATATATATATATATATATATATATATATATATATATGTATGTGTGTGTGTGTATAATGAACTCCTGTGTGTATATATATATATATATATATATGAATGAGATGTGCTCTTCTATCATATTGAATGTATGATGTTCAACTCCTAGAACAGAACAGCCTGACTATCCTACACATATGATTTTATTAGAGTGGAGAAAGCTTATGCAAAGCGATCAACACTTTTCAGAACTTAAGTTTGAGAACCGATGTACATTGTGTACCACAAGGTCTCCAAAACAGCTCTCTTCGGGTTTTGAAATCAGTTGTCTTTCTCCTAGACTAGTTGCCAACTAAGGTGGAAGAAACTAGTCTGCCCTACTATTAATTTAGATAGTTTCTTTCTAAAATAAAATGTACATGTTATTGTTCCTTGCAGAAGTTTTCTAAATCTGACACTACATGATAATCCACAAAAAAATTTAATTACTTTAAAAGAATCTTCTTTAATCACAGTACAGCATAAACATATGTATTCTAAATAGTTTTCAATATACATTGTCCTCTCTCAGATCCACTAACTGTTAAAATAATCCTCAGTTAGTTCTACTAGTGAACACCTCAAAAATATATATCTGTGTTAGAAACAAAGATAAATATCTGCACCTACTCACTACTCTGTACTTACTGACAACCAATTATATTCTCACCAAATTGTCATGCTGATTTCAGGTAATAACATATATATATATATATATATGTATAGTGATAATAATTTTTTTCTGTTATTTTCAATACCTTCTTCATCTTCTTTTACACAATGGTAACAATCCTACCCTACCACATTTGATCTATCTGATAAAAGCAAAATAGTCTAGAAACCATGGAAGCTTGAGTTGTAGACTAAAACTCATTACCATGCAACTTTGAGAAGTAAATGGAACAACTGCATCTATGAAGATATGAATAAGCCAAAAAGATATATAAAATATTAAATGTAACTTACAAAAGTATCAGTTGATAAACAAGAAAGGAAAAGAAAAGAGTACTTGAACCAAGCTGATAAAATGAAAAAGAAATCTGTAAGAGAAAATAGTTGTGACGATTTTCATAATTATTAGTGCCTTGGCACAATTCTCAAATCTCTTGTGTAGAGAATTTGAACAAAAACAATATATATATATAAACACTGTATGGTACAAGAAAAAAATAAAGAAAAATAGTCAAAGAGAATTTTTGTGTGAATTTCTTAAATAGCAATGATTCATTCAGAAAAATTCTCCATCTTTGTTGGTTTTATTCTGACATTTTAACCAATATTCCCTCTGATCCTACTCAGAATTCTGTTGCATTATATAACCTTCTGAATAGAGACTTGGTGTTATTTGTCCTCCATTAATATGTATTAAAGAATAATGATGCTAATAATAATATTGATAATGATAATAGCTATAATGAACGTATTTGTGATGATTAGATTAAAATAGTTTTTGATTATGATGATGATAATGATATTAAAATTAATTTTTGGTAATAATGATTATTATAAAAACAGATATAGACAATGGAAGTAGTATTGATAATGATAAGAAAATAACTATTGAGGATTAGACCCCAAATTTTTAAAACTTTTTGCATTGATCCTCATCCTAATTTTTATATACATTTACATATTTCAGTTTAATTTTCTTTCTGGAAAAATTGTTTCCTGACTGTTATTCTTCTGTGAAAGCAATGTCTAATCAAGTTTTATTAAACTGTTGAAGAATCTAATTTTTGGCCCAGCTGAATTCACCAAATATTGAGCAAATTCAATGTGAGATTTCTTCTTAATGAATTGACTTTGAGAAGCTACACATCAGATGTCACAGTCTTTTAGGCTATTCACTTTTTTGTCTGCTATTGCTTCAAATTCTTCAAATAATTGTAATCTATATAGACAACAAAATATCATCTTTTAAGTCTAAAGTATTTAATTACCAGGTTAACACCAGGTTAATTACATAGTTAATAGTTCTCTTGAGAAGGTATGTCATTTCTTTCACAGAAAAGGAGGAGATTGGTGTTTTTATAGAGTCAATTTCCTTTTTCTATAACTGATCCTATTGCTATGTTGGATGCATTTATGATGAGAGTGAATTGATTTTTGCTTTTGTTTTGTATGTATGACAATTTGGTGTACTCTACAAGTGTTGCTTTTGCAGTGCTAAAATCTTCCAGTACATCTTGTTGATGCATGATGCTTTTATTTTGTATTAGATATGTTAGTAGTGCAAGGATTGATAAGCATTTAGGGACAGGTCTGCGATAGTAATTTAATTGTCCAATGAACCAGTGTAATTACCAAATTGAAGTTGGGTGCAGAAAATTCTAGATAGCTTCAACCTTTTTTGGTAAGAGTATAATGATGTAGAAAGTAATTATATCCCTTTTGACAGGATGAATTTACTGATGTCTTAAGGGGCTCTTGAGGGTCATGTAACAGACTGTTGGTGAGGATAGAAGTTGTAGTTTAACTCATAAGGGAAACAGTTGCAATTCAGTGAACAGCAGAATAACATGTATCCTAAATAGGAAAATAAAACATATCACCAGAGCCATACCATATCTCTCTTTGGTATTTTATAAGTAAGACCATTTTTTTTTATTCCTCACTTCACATACTGCTTGCTTTTTCCATATTTGTTTTCTGTGAGGGAAAAATTATGACAAATATATATATTTATGTATTGCATTTTTGCATGACATATTTGTATACTTCAGAGTTGTATAGAAAATGTTTTCAGGTATGTCACATTTTTGCAATTTTTTTTTAGTATCTTTTTAGCCTGTTCTCCTGTTGTTTTCAGTTGTTAGTATATCATAGATATATTATTGCCTATAGTGGAGAGTGAAAAAAAAAACAGAGATATTTTATTTCTCTTTCAAAGTACTCCATTCAGAGTAACATGTCTGAGAAAGATATATTTGCTCACATTGACTTTAATATCAGAGTGTCAGTCTTCTAATATAAGTGGGAATTGTGTTCCTCACTACATTTACTAGCTATTGGTTTGTTGTCTCTGCAGTTATAAAAAATTGTAGTGCTCAAAAAACTTTGTATATCAGATGTTGACACATTACTGCTGCATTTCATGACCCCAATCAGTGCAGTCCAAATGGTGTTATGATTGCTGTTTTAAGGATATCTTCCTCTGCAACTAACACTTGGAAGTAAATTTTGGTGGGGTCATGTTTTGGAAATATTTGAGCTCCCTGAAGTTTTTATGAGGGACTGGATAGAAAAATTTTTCTTTCAGTTTCCAATAACTCAAAATTGGTACCACTGACCTCCATTAGTTGAACAACATTATGCAAATGCCTGCTGCAGACTATACATATCTGGAGAAAGATCACTTGATGCTTTATCACTCTAGATGACACAAGCAAGTCTAAGTCCTTCATGCATGTAGTGACTTTGTTTAGGCTCATGACAGTCTTATACAAGACACTAAAATGAGTCTTATAATATTATTAAAATTGTTGCAAGAAACTAATGTAAAACAATTAAAAAGTGAATATAAAATAATAAAAAATAATACAATAAACTGTTGTGGACTTGAATCAACCCACAACAAGGTGAGAAAAGTTTTTAGATATAAAAATATAAAATATTTTTATTTTCATGTTTTTACAATTAAATTTTTCTCAGTGTGTATGAGTGTGAAAGTCCCTTGTTTGTTTAGATGAATTTTTTTATGTGTATGTATGAAAAAAAGAGGCAAGAGAGAAAGTGAGGAGGAAAGTGTAAGAGTCCAAGAGCTTTGGTAAGGAAGATGGGTGAATGAGTAAGGAAATTTCTTTGAAGCCACCATTATGAACTGATCTCATGTATCCATCTCTATCTCCTTATTAGTTTTGTCTATCTAGAGACATTATTCTTCAAAGGGATCACAAAGCATGTTTTTTGGGGGTTTTTTAATGTTGGCAGGAATGCACCCTGTTAGTTGGAAAATGTTAAATATTTATTTTCAAAAGATTACTTTATTAACTGAAAAGATGCTTAGATCCTCCAACTCAGAAACCATTTTTGTCATTTGATTTGTTTTGGTGTTTATTTCTGTCTTTATTGCTCTTTCTTGAGTGGAAAAAATAAAAATTTATATAAAAAATAAATGTAAATTAAATAAATGATTGATAAAAAGGCAAAAAAAAAATTTATAATAGACTAGGTTTGTTTATTAGACTTGCTTTTAAGAGAAGTGTTTAAATTAATTGAAAGAAAACCAGATGGTTAATTACAAAAATAATGGCTCAAATAAATTTAATGTGTAAAATTTGGTTTTCAAATTACAAAAGAAATGAGATCTTATGTAAAATGCTGCCCAAATGAAACTTGTTGGCTTAGGAGAAAGATACTTGTGTAAGATTTGTATTTCAAATTTCAAAAAGGATATTATTATGTTTTGAATATCTCTCAGCATAGTAGCAGTCATAGTACAGTTCTCTGTGTCCTGAATAGCAAATGGGTTTGTTAGGCATGGCCACCCTGTGTTCACCAGTTCTTTTCTATTTATATTTATCTATTTAATTTGCATACGATACTACACCTCCCTGAATTGAAGTGGTCATATACCCTTGTTTTTTCTTTTACTCTTCCTGATTATTTTTGTACTGTGTTGTCTTTCCTCTTTTCTGTCTTATTTTCTCTTTAATAGTGATCTCGGTCTCTCTTCATTTTCTTCTTCATACTTGACTGTCTTTTCATTTTCACTTTCTTCCATTTACTGCTCTGTTTCACTTTTATAATTTTCTGTTTCTTCTTGTTCTTGATCTTCCATTTCTACATCCTCCAGTTTGTTTCTGCTTCTGAATTGATTTGTATGTGCCAGTAGATGTTGTCCCTTTTTCTCAAGTATAGCCGTGTTGTGTCCTTTTTGTATCAGGAAATTTGCTTCTTCTGGATCAGCCTCTTTATTCTTTCTATACCATACCTTTTCTTTCATTGCAAAGGACATAGTTATTATGGAGGCTCTGATTTGTCTTCCTATTAATGCCAAAGGGCTCAGTTTTCTTCCCGCACGTAGAATGGATCTGTAACTGAGGAGCATTTTTGGTAGATACACTTCTATGCCTTCATTAAGTGGTGAGAATAGTTTTAATCCCATTTTTACCATTTGTACCATTCTTTTTGCAATGCCATTAGATTGTGGGTGATATGGTGGTGTCTTGAATGGGATGCATCCAGTCTGTTTTAACCATGCACATAAGTTCTCATTGCAAAATTTGGGTGCATTGTCAGTGACTATTGTCTGGGGTACTCCATTCCTTGAGAATATAGTTCTTACTACTTGCTTTACTGTGGTGACTTTTCTGTCTTTTACTCTGACAGCCTCTGTCCATCCTGAATATAGGTCCACTAATACTAAAAACAATCCCCTATCTTTGATATGTGTGTGATCCATGTGGACCCTAACCCACGGCTCCACTTCCTTGGGCCATGACTGAATTTTGGTTTACTTAAAGGTTTTTATTTCTGCACATTTTGGGCATCTCTTAATGTATTCCTTTACATCTTTTGAATATCCTGGCCACCAGGCTTGTAACTTTAGTCTTCTTTGTGTTGCTGTTATGCCACAATGCACATCATCATGTACTCCTTTTAAGATGTCCCTTCTCAGTATTTGTGGAGCTACTATTATATCCCTGTTGCATATTATGCCTTCTTCTATGGTTAGTTTGTGCTTCATTTTTTTAAAGTGTTGCTCTGCCATTGAACAGTTACTCCATATATTATTTTTTATTCTCTCTACTATTCTGCTTAATATTGGGTCTTGCTTTGTTTCTATTTTGAGTCTCTTTAGAGGAAGAACATCCATTTCTACCCAGTGTATTATTTTATCTTCAGCATTTTCCTGTTTTTCTTCTGTTTCATTCTTGAACTTTAATCTTGATAAAGCCTCTACTTGAGGGATAGTGTTCCCTTTTATGTATACTATGTCAAAATCGAATGCCATGATTTTTATTGCCCATCTTAAAATCCTTGACAATGTGACATTTGGCAGTTCTTTTCTTGGGTTAAATATGAATTCTAATGGTTTGTGGTCTGATTTAATAAGAATTTTTTCCTGTCAAAATGTTTTGTGCCCATTCCATGCTCCATACAATCACTAGTGCTTCTTTTTTAATATTCAATTAGTTAGTCACTGCTAACATTAACCTTCTTGATATGTACATGATTGGGTGTTCTTCTTGTGATAGCAATCGCCTTTTCACTCATGTCTGGTTAACGTTACTTCTTTTTGTGGATCAAAAACTTTTATTATTGATTTGTTCCTCAGTATTTTCTTTAGTGTTTCAAAAGCAATAGTTTGCTTTCGTGTCCAGTTTAATTCATAGTTTTTTTTTTTCATAATTTTGCAAATGGTTCTATTATGTCACTGTATCTACTATAAAATTTATTAGCCCCAAAAAGGATTCTAATTCTTTTTTATTTATTGGAGCAGCTATTTCTGTTATTTTCTCTGTTAGTCTATCATCAAGTGATATGCCTTCTTTTGATATCCTAAATATGATATCTTCTTACAGTCAAAATTACACTTGTCTTTGTTTACAGTCATGCCTGCCTTTTTTTAATCTCACTAAAATGTGCTCTATTTTATATTTTAATTCTTATTTAGTTCTTGCCCCTACACATGTATTGTCCTGGTATATTATTATATTTTTTATTTTTCCTAATAAAACTCTTTAAATTGCTTTTTGAAAAATATGGCTTGAAGTCTTTACCCTAAATGGTAAACGAGTCCATCTTAGTAAACCTATAGAGGTGTTTATCGTGGTGATTTCCTTGAATTTCTCATTAATTTCTATTTGACTGTATGCTGCCTTGAGATCAATTTTTGCAAAGTGTTCCAATTCTCCTAACTCATGGTTCACAGTTTCAATATTTGGCAAAGGAAAAGAGTCTGAATATATCTGGTAATTTACCGCTATTTTGTAATCATGTCAAATCCTTAAATCTCCATCAAATTTCTTTACCGCTACTGTCAGTGACGCCAAATTGCTACCACCTTGAGTTACTCTTTCTAGTATTCCTTGTATCATTTTGTTTAATTTGGCTTCTACCAAAGGTAGGATATGAATTGGAACTTTTCTTGACTCTATAGATTTTGGGTGATAATTTTCTTTTAGTTAGATGCTTGTTATTGTTTCATTGCCTTTCAATAATCTTATTCCATTTTCTTCTGATTCCATGAAATTGATTAGTGTCACTGTATCTACTTTTAATACATCAATTCCTGGTAATCTGTGATCTTTTTCTCATTCTACATCTGTAATGGGAATTATTTCAAAACACCTGTCAGTTTCAAAATTGCCTTGAAATGTACCCATTATTTTTATAGCCATTCCATCAAATTGCTTTAATTGGATTCTGCTTTTTTTAAATTTAGGTTGTCCTAATTTTATCCAGAAAGTTTTTGGTATCAATATGACTTCACTGCCTGTATCAACTTGCATGTTAAATATTTGGCCATTTATCTTTATTTTTTTCTCTACTTCTTTTTTGTGTATTCATTGTAAATATTTCAGTGTCTTCTTTGGAGAGGGTTTGTACCATTTGTACTTTTTCTATTTTCTTTTTGTATTTGCATACATTCTGAAAATGATCTCTTTTTTTTTGTGATTTTTTTGTAATAGTATGTATTATTTTAAGCTCTTTTGAAAGGAATTGTACCATGATTTAATAACACCTTAATACATGAACGGAACAGAATAGCTGAAAGAAAAGGAATGATGAACATGCTTTGTTCTCAAAGAAATTTTTATTTTAAGTCATAAACAAAATTATATACAAATATTTACACTTATGCATACAGAAAATAATAATGCATGCATAAAACAAGCAGCGTCAAAATGATTTAGGAAAATATTACTTATTTTGTTATTATAAATTAAATATGACTTTTATTTTATTAAGATATATTAAATAAGTGAAAAATAAAATATTAATTATTTTATTAAAAGTATTACTTATTTTAAATGAAAATATTACATGTTTCTCCTTACCTTTTTTCTGTCCATCAGGCTGCTATTTTTTCAACCCTATCAAAGCTTACTCTACAATTTTCCTTCCAAAACTTTTCGTTACAAACATTTGTCACCACAGTTTGTGCAATGCTTGTAATTTTATCCAGTTTTTCTGTATTTTTTATTTCATTTCATTCTATTTATTTATTGCTTATGTACTTATCTTAGCTTATCACTTTCAGTCATTCTGAGAATGATGTGAAAACACTGAAATATTAAAAAAAAAACAAAAAAAACTTTTGGTTTCCGGTGGTCAGGAATTGCAGATAAATCTTTTGCCTTTTTACTAAAGATTTCCTTGGCCGGGTGTTAATTTTTTTTAACCCCTGGCAGTCATATAATTGAAAATTACCAATGTACTTTGTTGCATTTTGACCCCCTAGGAATGTTGATTTCCTTCAAAACTCTCAATTTTATGCCTGACATAGTTTGATTATGATTTAGGCTTTCTGATTTTCAAAAAAAAAAAAATGGTTAATTTCCCATTAATGGGGAAAATTTTCACTATTTTTTCACATTTTACCCCCTGAAAAAAAATTTGAGTCATTTACATCAGCCGATTTTACTTTTAAATGAAATCCTTTGCTTTCAGAAAATACCTAGTTTCATGTGGTTCAGATCAAAAGTTTTCTTGAGATTTGTTTCAAACAGTCATTTTTCAATATTTTACCCCTAAAAGTATGAAAATCCATTTTTTCTACAGAAAAAATGCTATGACAAAATGACTTTTGCCATTTTTGTAATGATTTTTACTTGGGATAGAAAATGTTTACCATAGCAAACCTGACTTGACTTTTTATTTAAGTTCAGGGGGGCTGAAACCTCAAAGAGCTGTGTTATTCTAAACATAAAAATAAAAAAAAATTAATTCTTTATTATGTATTCATGTTAAAGTTTTTACTTAATAATATTTACCCAGTAGACCTTTCTACAAAGTTTCTATTTAATTTTTTTTTTTTTGTAACTTTTATTTTCTTTAGTTTTTAGATAGAAGTAAACTTTTATCATTAAAATATTTTTAAAAGCGAAGGGGTTCGTTTCGGTTGTACGTATTCTTTATTTGCAGTTGATCGCTTTTTGTAAATAAAATATTCGTGCAAAGTAAAACTCACTATTATATTTTCGCTTAATTTTCGTATGAATTATTTAGAATATTACTTAATGAGGACTCAAATCATAAAAAAATATTGGCTGAATGTATTACTTTGCTTTACTACTATATAGTAAGGTGTTTACTTTGGCGAAACGAAATTGCCTAGATTTCCAAACTAATTTTAGTAAAACCTATACATCTGTGTAATCAAATGTCGAGAAGAGCAAATGATCATATTTTCATTTTTCTGAATAATAATGTTGTCGACTGTCACCAGGAAATTAACCTGTCAGGTTTACCGAGGTCTGACAAAACGTCTTTTCCATGCAGGAACTAAACTTTGTCAACAAGAACAGACTGTAACCACCTTTCCGGATATCTATACAGACGATCATAAACAATTAAGAGAATCACTCAGAAAGGTTAATTTTTATTTTTTTGTTTTGTCAACCGTAACTTAATTTTTAATTAAACTAAACATAAATCATTCATTTTTTTCGCATATAAACACCTCTAGAATTGTTTTAGTTTTGCTTATTTTATTTTTTTTTTTACATAATTTATTTTTCTGCTGCAATCACTAAACAAAAAGGAATCGCTCAGGAAAGTTTGGTGGGTGGAAACATTTGTGATGATAAAAAATAACGAATGGTGAATAGTACGTACTTTGGAATTGATGAGAAAAAAAATGAAGAAAAAAAAACCACTCACATAGCTCAACAGAACGACAACAACCAAACAACTATTACCGCATCCATAAAAACTTTGCAACAGTTTGATAATTTTTAAAAGCGGCTTTTTTTTTAATCAAAGAAGTTCACAATATATTCTTTTATTTTTTGTAAATCAGGTCTTCTTAAAGAAAGCATTGATTATTCGGACTGTAAACATTTCATTCAACAAAATATTCGCAGTTGAGTAATAAGTAAAGAAATACATTTTCTAATAATGAACATCAAACCCGGCATAAACAGTGCTTTAGACTTTTGGGGTGCATTTTTGAGAGAACAAAAATATTATCCAAACCAAAAAAAAGAAAACAAATTTTGTAAAACTTGTTTGAGTTCAAATGTTGTGGCGTGTCATGTGGCGGTTCATAAAAAAAAAAAAACAAGTCTAATAATTAATTTTGTTTTAATACTAAATGTTTTTTTGTTTTTTGTTAACAATGAGAAATAACTTTTATTAACTTTATTAAATAACTTTTATTAACTTTATTAAATAACTTTAAACTTTTATAACTTTTGGTTATTAACATCTGAAGTGTAATTTTTTAATGTGTTTTTCTGTGCTTTTTGATCGAATCATCAGAAATAGAACAAAAGTTTAATAAACACTTGTCCTTGTCTCGTTTATCGTAATTGGGAAAGTTTTTTTTTTTTTTTATATTATGTGGCGAAAGATCTTTCTAAAAATAAAATTATCTGTACAGAACAACTGAATTAAAACATTTTTTTCTCTAGTTTTTTCTTTCTCTTTTCTTATTTTGATATAATAAAAAATAGAAAAGTATTTTTTTAAAAGTTTGTTGATTTTACCTCCAAAAGAAAAAAAACAATTTTATTAGTAATTAAATTAAAACTAATAAAATAGAAGTCATCCGTTAATTTTATTTGCCATTTGAAGTAAAGTGAGCTTAACGAACCACAAATTCAAATTACAGAAAAATGAACTTTAAAAAAGTTAGTTTTTGTATATTTTTATGATAAAATTTTATCAAACACATTAAAAATCACATTAAAGACCAATCAAACATGGAATTAACAATAATAATTTATGTAAAAAACAAAAGTGGTTTCTTATTGTACAAAAACAGTGGTAATGTTCATAAATGGCACAAAGTTGGTATTTAAAAAGTAAGAAAATGTTTTTTCTTATTACATTTTTTAATGAATACAAGAGTTTGTGAAAGTACTAAGTGTCTTGAGAGATGCTAGTTTCATTTGGTAATATGTCCTGTGAATAAGGAAAAGGGGGTTGAATGTATTAGAGAAGTAAGGTTTGAAATGATGAGAGGTGTAAAGGAGTGGTTGTTGAGGCCGAGATGCCTTTGATCCGCTCACAGTTGTAAGTGTTCATTTATCTGTCTTCTCTGTTCTCTGTGTGTCTCCTGTTGGAATCTTCTTTTTTTTCTTTTAGACAGGGGTAAGTTTATATTGTTAGTGAAGTTGAATGAGTATATTTATTATTGTAAAAAAAAAAAAAAAAAAAAAATACAATAATTGTGGCACAAGGCCAATGGGGGAGAAGGGAGTGTGGTCTTTGCTAACTATACTAGTCCTAATCACAATCACGACCCATTCATCCAATACAATTTATCAATTTACCACAAGAACCCATCTCTCACCATTCAATCCTGCATATACCACAATACCACACATTTACAGGGGACATACAAAACAGCCCATGGTATAAAAATCTTGTGAAAGTTCATAATAGCTAATCAAAAAATATATATATAAATTTTATGAATCATGAAATGAGAGGAGGGAATGAACCCTGAAAAACAAATAAAAGATTGTAACAAACCAAAACAAATCAGATATAAGTAGGACCTGTCCACCCTACAAAATAAGAGTGGCCACTGTATTCTGTCAATAGACAGAATCAAGTAGCACACTCACTAATGGAGCGGGAAAAGGATAAATTAAATGTTGAAGTTGGGAAAAAACAAAGTCTGACCCAGCTGAGATGAAAAAGGGGACAAAAATAAACTGGGGTGGTTGGGAATCTTGATATGGATCATAACCAAAGAGAATGCTGGGAACAGACCAGTAGTAACACTTATCCACATTAACTAGGAAAATAAATAGTGTCTAGCTTAACCAGGGTGAGGGTTTACAGGAAACCACCCTGTTGAGACCAAGAGAACTTAAAAGAAGAACTCCAAAATAGCCCCTTTCACACAAACCAAGCTTGCTACTTTCACCCACCTTTTGCTGAAATCTGTCGACATCAAACGCTTTCTATCAGTTCTGATCTTCACCTTCAGCTGATGCTGAAAGAATCCAATCAGAGCCTGATTCCTGCCATTCTCATCATCCAGATCACCATTCTTGCCACAGGTAGCAACATTAGAAACACTATTCATTTAAGGCCGTGAAAGGTCACTGGACTGAAGAAAGACCCTCAAGGCTGCTTGACGCTCGTTGAGGAAACTCAGCAATTTTCTGGGCCTATGGCAGAGCTTAACCCAGGAAATGGGAGGAGTGATAGTAAGGCTAGGGAAGCCATCTCTAACACTCCCCTCCAAAATCAAATCCTCTGTCAAAACATGGTGTAGGAAAGCCAACCTTGAGTCGTGTCAATGACTTACCAAGTGTGGCAATCCCAGCCCTCCATGACATGGACGCTGGACACAGGCTTCTTTACGGACCTTTTACTTGTGCCTACCCCACAAGAGAGTAGACAAGTGCTCAATTGCCTTCCTATGGTCTTTGCAAAGAGGAAGTACAGCCTCCTTCAGAGACAAGTCTTGACCAACACACTGATGTACTTTTGACCAATTTTTCTCCAGCTGGAGGTCAGGTCCAAACCCCACTTCAAGAATGCAGAAAGGACTGTCTGTCCAACTGAAGAGCTCCGGTAGATTGACCCACTTCTGGGTACCTAACTGCAAACCAGAAGACTTGTTGCAGTTAATCTTGGCCCCTTTGACCTTTTTGTACCATTCAAGCGCGTTCTGTACCACCTCAATGTCACTGCGGCACGACACAAAAGTAGTTATGTCATTGGCATATGCAGAAACCCTGACTTGAGTCCCACCAGGAACAGTGTTTTCATATAGAGCTGGACTGCACGTAGTGTCCTTCAGCCAGTGAAGGCGAGGCTCCAACACCAAAGTATAAAGTAGTGGCAACAGTGGGCAACCCTGATGGTGACCTGCAGGACAGCAGCCAGATACTGATGACCAACCCGATCAAATACCTTGTACTGATCCAAATTGATCAGTGCATCTTGCTCGTCAACTATTACACCCTCTAGGATCATGCAGATTAGATGCAGGTTGCTCTGAATTGTTCAGCCCCTCACAGCACAAGTCTGCTCGGGTCCCAACAGAATCTTGGCAACTGACTGCAAACACTCCATTAAGATCTTGGCCAGAATCTTTAACTCTGTGTTTAGCAGCATTATGGGCCTGTAATCATCTAATTCCCACCCACCATCCTTGTCCTTTTTTAACAGTGTGATCGCACCCCTGGTGATCCAATTGAGGATGGACCTCTGCCTGATCCTGTTATTGAATATGACAGTTGAAATTGGCACAAAGATGTGCAACAGCCTCAAGTACAATTCAGTGGGTAAACCATCAATCCTGGAGACTTGCCACTGCCGACCCTCTTCAATGCTAAATAGACTTTGCTCTCCATGATCTCACCCACACAGCTAGCCGCTTCAGCCAAATAGTCAGCAAAATTCTTCAACACAGAGACCAAGCTCCTTGGTAAATTAGCTCTTGAAATGCTGCCAAAGCATCTTGCACATGTCGTCAGTCAACTCCAGAGTATGCCCGTCCGGGGTATTAACCTCATACTTGTAATGATTGGAACCTCAGCAGATCACTTCCTTGCGCAATTCTGTGCCTATGTTCAAAGTTTTGTTAGACATCTTGTTTAACCTATGTCTAACTACTTGACCCTAGTAGAGTCTGCCTAGCTAAACCTATCTCTAGGGAATCCCCCCCAGCCTCTACCTGGGACAGACAATCTTTAAGTGTCTTCACCTTTTTAGCCTTCTCTAGTACGAGCCACTGGCTATATTTGATGGTGAAGGACCTAATCCGATCCTTAAGCCTCTTCCACCACCTATTACAATACCTATTACTCAGTAAAGATAGATTGAACTTACAGTGTCCAGCCATTCTAGGCATAGCATCTAACACTATCTGGGCATGTCTGTGTTCCAAATAGCCTAACCAGTTGACATAGCAGGGACAGATTTGAACTTTGGTTTCTCCATGGTCTTATCCGCCCTACTTCATCCAGCTAGTTTTTCTTTATTTGTGATTTTTTTCTCCTTTTTCCTCTTTGTCTTCATCTCTTACTCTTTTCAAGGATGTGGACGGAAGTGGGTGCATCTCTTCAATTTCCACCTCTTCACATTTTTGCTTTTCTTGATGGAAGTATTCCTGTTGCTCCTCATGTAGTTCCTCCTGTTGCTGTCTCTACTGGCTCTCCTGTACCATTTGGGGCTTCTTCTTAACCTTTTGCTGCTGATCACTTTTTGATTCTTTTGACTCTGGCTGGTGGGTAGGGGTTGCCACTTTTGTCCCCTTTTTAGCTATTTCCATCTATCCTCCTGGGCCTTTTATGGTTTTTGGAGGTGTCTGCACCTTTTCATTTTTCTTAGTTTTGTGGCTGAGATTGAGGTTCTAGTTTCTTTCCAAGGCATGCTTTGGAGTGATGCTCCATGGCTCCACAAGCTTAGCAGGGAGGTTGTTACCCTTCTACAGCTATATATATATATATATGGGATGTCCGCCACACATCAACATATTTAGAAATGAAATTTTTGCGGGTGACAGTTACCCAGTTCTCCATGTCTCCTCTTGCTATCCCTGTTTTGCTTTTGACACTTCACCAAACTGGACAAAGAAATATCCCAAGTGGTCCTCTGATATGTATAGTGGAACTCCATGCAGAGTAACTTGAGTCTTTCTGGTTCCTAAATATTTGGTATGGAGCCTTACTGTTTTGGTTAAGAGTATGCTTCCTTCCAGGTCTTTTGCTGCATCTTCTGTGGCATCTTTTGGTGGGGGCCTCTCCTTTATCCATGCCAAAGGGATTGCTTCAGTGGATGTGGCATCAGGAGTTTGGGACTCCGCCATAATGTTGGCATTCCTATGACGCCAGTTGGAAACACCGGTTAAAAACAAACACAAATTGACGAAAATAAGTTGTTGAATACAATGTATAAAAATACAGTAATCAAAGATGTAACAAAAATCACACTTTTACACAATGTAGCTTTGGGAAAATAGCAAAGAAATTCCAAGCGATTGTGAAGCAAATATCACCTTGTCAGAAACGAGACTCCAAGCGAAGTTGAAAGAGACTCCGATTAAATTGTTGATTATTTCATGCACACTCAATTCTTATTGGTCAACATATATTTATTTAGGATTGTATTTATTTAACTTCAACCAGAAGTTATGCATGGAGTCTATTGCGCAAAGCCCAAAATATATCATTATGTTTTAAGCTATGAAAGAGGTAACTTCTTGTTTCTACTCTTAGTGTCACTACAAGTTTTTTGGTTAAATGATGTAGAAATTATCCAGAGCTGTATTATTGATAATTTACAAATCACTTGATTTTTAAAAAGCACTCCTTTAAAAGCAAACAGAAAATCAATAGTTTACCTCACAGTTCTGGTAATATAATTAAAACTGCAATTATTGGAAATCTTTATTCCCCAAACCAACATAGGTGCATCACATCCATTCAGGTGTGTCAATTCTTAACTAAATATTTGCTTCTCTTGTTATGTAAGTGATTCCTTTCATGTGGTGAATTCCTCTAGGTACCTTCACTAATTCAGTATACATAAGATTTAAAATGAATTTTTTAAAAATGAAAAAGCTTTCTTGAAGCTTTCATTTTAGCTTTAATTGATAGCTAAAGTATTTAAAATTTACCATTTCCAGTAAGCAAAAATTTGAACAAAAATTATATAATGATCAGAATCGATTTTTTTTTTTTTTTTTTTTTCCAGTAAAATCAATCCAAATGGCCATTTTTTGGACACATTTGTAAACAAAAGTTAATCCTCGTGTTTAAAAATCATGTAAAAATAAAATATATATTTCTGAAACAATATTTGAAGAAAATTAGCAAATTTAAAGTTAAATTTGATTTGAAACAAATATTACTTATAACATAAAATGTTGGATACAAACATTTCTTAACTACAGGATCTTGTTTTGCTGACATGTTAATTGATTTATTGATAGCAAATTGACAGCTGAATGAGTTCATAGTTGAGTATGGTGGAGCAGGTGATAAAGTTTATAAGTGTGCAGACAACCCTTAAAGAACGTGACCTTTTAATGAGAGATTTATCATTTTGTATGCCCATACTTCAGAAATTCTGCACATAAATGCACATACAAGAACAAATCGAATTTTTTTTTTAAATATTTGGAGTAATCAGATTATAATAAGCTTTACAATATATGATTAGTAAATATAGTTTTACTTAACAATATTTCCTAAGAATTATCACAATGAAAATTAATTTTAAAAGATTTAAAAATTTTACATTTTATTTAATTTAAAATTGTAAAAAAATGAAAACAAATCTTGTAAAAATTCATTTTTCGTTGTAAAATTTTTTCTTCAGACACTATTGCCTTTAATACATATTGTTCATGATAGCAATTAAAAGCATCTCTAATTAGTTTTATTGCATTTTTTATTTTTCAGTTCAGAACAGATTTTCTATAAGATAAGGTCTAATTTTCTAAAAAAAAAATTCAGTGATTTAATTTATTCAAAGAATTCTGCTTTTAACTAATATAATCACTAAAAATTATCACAATGAATTTGTCAAGTTTTCATAAAATTAAGTAAGGGGCTGAAACATAAGTAAAAGAAAAAATAAAATAAAAATACCAAGATTTTCTAATAAAAAAAGTATTTCAAAAATAATTTCATTCATTTGTAAATAAGTCCTGAAAATTTCATTAAAATCTGACAATTATTTGACTTTTGCAAGAATTTCCAAATTAATATGTCTGTCATTGCAAAAAAGAGGTTAAAATTTACTATGCTAAAAGTTAGTACAACCACAGATGCAAGAAAAACAAGTTTTTTAATCACAATTTGTATGTTCTAAAAAGGAGTAAATAATTTAATTGAAAAATCCAAAAATATTTTAATCCTTCCTCTTAATAATAACATAATGATTTTGATGATAAAACTGTGTTTTCATTATGTTTGGAGCATTTTTTCATCATGGTATGCTGACTTTTTTTTTTTTTTTTAGCATTTTTGGGGAGGTATCTACATGTTTACATTATGTTCATTTTGCACTAGCGCTCTTTGGAAAGTTGTCTCTTTGCACTTTGTCTAATTGCCTGATATTGTTCAAGAAAATATTTTGTTACTATAATGTTACTACAGAGAAAACAATGGATGAGTGGGAACATGGGTTAATTACTTGATCTTAACTGCCCAGGCAGTCACTGTAAAAAGTATCAAAGCTATTTTAACATTACATTAAAAAAATATGTTTTATAGACAAAGCAGTTGATAATGTATGTCACAAAGAACTGTTGGAACTGTTAGGTAACCTTGACATATTTGGGAAGGATATTAGAATAACCCAGAAATTATATACTGGGAGAAAACCCCTTAGATATAGAAAATAAATTGAGTAAATATACAAAAATAGAAATGGGTGTAAGACAAGTATGTGTCTTCTCACCAGATTTAATCCATCTATTCAACTAGGCAATTCTGAGATAATTAGAAATCCTAACAGGGTTCTTAATTGGCGGCTACAGTCTTAACAATATTAGATATGCAGATGACACAGTGCTGATAGCAGAGATAGAAAGGAAACTACAAGAACTCCTACAATAGGTAGTGAAGGAAAGCGAGAAGAAAGGACTAAACATCAATTACAAGAATATGTATGTATGGTCGTCAGCAAAACAGAACAGCCCAACATGCAAATTACAAATTGGAGATACCAAAATCAGACAAGTATAACAATTTTTTAAATATTTAGGAAATGTTTTAACAGAGGACAGAAAGTGTGAGACTGAATTTAAAAATTTCTAGTTGAAATTTCCGGGACACATAATGAGGAAAGAAGGTTTAGAAAATATGACACTCACAGAACAGTTTGAAGGCAAGATGAACAGAGCATAACCTATCTAACAATTTTGTGTAAATGGTTGGCAGAACAGGGTTTAGAAGAAATAGCCAAAAGACAAAATTTTCTAAGAGGACAGGAAATTGTGGAGAGCCATGATGCACAATATCTTGAAGGGACAAGGCACATAGAAGAACAATATCATTTGCTATATTTATGTGACTGAACAACATGCTGAATATCAGTATTTGACAGTAACATAAAATATCAATATTAAAAATGTCATGATTCAATACATATTTTTCTGTTGGTAGTAACACTTTAAAGTTGTTTCAAAACTTGTTCCTAATTAATAATGAAATAACTTAAATAATGTTAACATCATTTCTTAATAAATGTTTTATTTTTATTTGATAGCAATTTGAAAATTAAAAGTTTAATTAATCTGAGCTTGTCAGATTAAAATTAAATAACATGGTATTTTGGGGTTGTTTAAAAAGATACTAAGTCAGACTTAATGGTCATGCTGTAATCTTCAACAGTAAATTTACCACTAGTTTGAAACAGAATATAAATTTACCACTAGTTTGACACAGAATATAAATTTGTATACTTTTTTCCTTATCAGAAAATCTTACAGGTGTTGCTAGGTGATTCCACATACCCAGGAAATTTTTTTTAAATTCTTTACAGATATCACTTAGCTTTAACTTGTTTAACTGTTTGTTTGAGAAATCAGCAGTTAGACCTAGTTGTTATCATGAATATTGGTACAAGGTTATCAATAAGTGGGACATATACTATTTGCTATATTGGATTTTATTATGCAAGTCAATGTTTTCACAAGATTTTCAGGATATAGTTAGGTTTATATAAATATACCTGCTGAATTTCAGATTATAATATCTTTTAAATATATTCACAGTAACTTATTTGGTGGTGTGAGATTTTATTAAGCAACTTCAGAGTTGTTAATCATATTGTAAATAAATTTATATAGTACTATAGTTATTGATACTTATTTTTTAATTTCAAAGATATAAAGATTGCTACTTGTCATAAGATCTCACCTCAAAAGAGAAACAAGATATTGTAAAGCTATTGCATGATAGGAACACAATGTTAGAAATTGAAAAAAGTTGAACAGAAAAGAATCATAATATTGGCAAGAAGGAAAAATGGCTTTAAGAATTTCACAAAAGATTTGAATAAAAGATATCTTAACCGGCAAGGAAATATGTAGAATATTAAGAACATAAGCTACAGAAAACAACCAAACTATCACTTTTAAGTAAATGTCACAAAGAGAAATCTGTAAGTTGAGTGCAAAACTGATTGTTCAGCAGTCATTTTTAGTAATGAAAGATAAATTAGATGGAACTGATGACTGGCCTAAAGTTTGGTTCCTTTATGGAAATAGTGAACTAATATGACTTAGAAGAGATATGAAGTGATGTTTTGAGCTAGTATTCTAGCCAGTAAATATAAAATTATAGGTTCCTTCAAAGTTGATGATGATAGTATGAAGATAAATATGAAGAATTATTCAAAATTTTTGTAAAAGATAGCTTTTTAAGTGATCTACATTACAATTAAGAAGCTTCTTGCAAGATAATGCACCTTCTGCAAAGATGATTATTACTCACTTTGCCAAGAAAGATTTCAAATTCACAAAATTAATGAAATGTCTCCATTCTCTCCATATATTAACACAAAAGAAAACTTTGAATTCATCATTAAAAGAGATGTATATGAGAGTGGAAAAACAATATTAAAGCAAATATCTCTTGGTAGCTAGCTGTAGAGGTGGAATCGAACCTAAGACGCCCAGTTACAAGACCGGAATGGTCTTGGCGTCACACCCCCATAGAAGTAGACTCGCCTGCTTACATAAGAGGCGAGAGTGGGCTACTTAAACAAGACATTCACGGCAACAAGTGGCTTGGCAGATACACGTTGTCTCGCTGCTACCTTACATGGCGTCGCCGATATAGGAAACCTGCTACAAACAACGTTGGAATATGGACGAACAAACACAGCAGACATTACTTCAACAGCTCATCGAGCTACAGCAAGAGATCATCGCCCTGCGAAGAGACGGAGGACAGCCGAGAAAGTCACTTACAAGAAGACCTGACAGACCTAATATAGAACCGGACTCAAGTGATGGTGACTGGGCGATATTCATTGACTCCTGGAATAGATACAAGGAGATGTATGGGTTGACGGAGCCAACAGCGTTAAGAAACGAGCTGAGAACGGCCTGTGCCCCAGAAGTGAACAGGCTGTTGTTCGATATGGTAGGAGCAGAAGTGCTAAACTCCGTCACGGAGGAACAGCTGTTACGGCACATAAAGCTCAGAGCCGCCAGAAGCCTACACAAAGAAGTGTACCGGCAAGAATTCCACCCGTAAGGCAGAAGGAGGGGGAATCGACACGGACTTCGTGGCACGACTTCGATCAGTTGCAAAATTCTGCGATTTTTCAGTGACTTGTCCGAACGGGATAGGATGCGGTCGGAAAGTCAGCTACTCCAACGATATGGTAGCAGGACAAATGGTGGCTGGGCTGGCGAGCCTGGAGCATCAAAGCAAGGTGTTGTCTGAGGCTGCGACACTTTACGACACTGGAAGAAATATTCAACAGGCTTGTCAGCCTAGAGACCACGGACAAGTCTACCCCCATCTCCATAGTAACGTATACCCTACTACAACGAGCACACAGAGATCGGGCCGCAGGCAGTGGCCTTGGGAGAACCAGACCGATCAACCCCGAGATACACTGAACCCTGTAAATGGTGTGGGAAGAGCTCACACCCTGACGGCTCGAATGAACGAAGGGGTTGCCCAGCAGCAAAGATGACTTGTCACAATTTGCGGCTTAACCGGACATTTAAAAGGGGTTTGCAGGAAACCGAAGCAGGGGTCCAGCAACAAATCTACAGCGGTGTGGTCGGAGCAGAATCCAGAACTCTCACCACCCAAAGACACAAGAAGGGTCGAATCGGGTGATCGTCCAAGATGGACAAGTGAAAAGGAGAGGTGAAATCAACCTGACAAAACCAAAGGCCGTGCCGCACCTGATTTGGAACAAAAGTAAGTTCAAGAGGTACTCCTGATCCAGCACCAACCCTGATGGTAGAGATAACTCTGATTCCAGAGGCCCATGCGGGAATTCGGGCACATATCCATAGGACAAGCTGGCCTCCATACTCACCGGATCGAGGCGATCGCAGACACTGGGGCACAGACATGCTCTAACGGACCAGAAATCCAAAAAAATTCTGAAGTGTCCAGACAAATGTCTAGTACCGACTAGTCACCGAATCGGGAATCACGGATAACCTACTAAACATAAAAGTCAGAGGATATTCGCTGGGAAAAGTCAGATTATATAGGATCGCGGGAAACACATCAGATTATATATGTATCTAAAAAAAAATACATCTTCCCAGCAGAACGTGGAAACAGTGATGGCAAAAAGACACTTAAGGAATGAAAGAGAATACAATCTAAAAAGTCACCCACTTCAGGAACTGAAAATCGGGAAATGGTGCAGATACAGAACCAAGTTGGTCCATACCCGCTACCGATTGGCAAAGACAGGAAGGGTGGTGGAAACACTGGGTAACCGGCAGTATAATGTACGCATGGATGGGAGTAACGGGTAACCCGTCGCAATCGCAGATTCCTCCGAAAAATAAACCCAGTAGTAGATACTCCTTGCCACTCGATACCTGAGGTGCCCCCAGGAATGTTGGATACCATAGACAACCCAACAGGGCCCAAATACCGGGAGAATGGTCCACCACTGATATGGATCAAAACCAGCCCGAAACATCTGACACTCTACCAGAACCGATGGAGGTAGATGACACAGCATCCCCTGGAATGATGGAGGTTGAGGAAGACCAACCGGGCGTTGTAGCAGAAGGGTGACGCGACCACCCAGGAACCTATCCCCACAGACGGGGGCACGCCGCACGACTACTCCAGAGCCTCAAAACATTGGACCACAAGCAAGTATCTTCAGGCCCCGGAAGGGGGGGGCGTGTAGAGGTGGAATCGAACCTAAGACGCCCAGTTACAAGACCGGAATGGTCTTGGCGCCACACCCCATAGAAGTAGACCGCCCGCTTACATGAGAGGCTAGAGAGGGCTACTTAAACAAGACATTCACGGCAACGAAAGTGGCTTGGCAGATACATCGTCGTCTCGCTGCTACCTTACAGTAGCAATAGATTCTTCACATAAAGTGTAAATTCAATTGGAGTCAGTTTGGTTTTTCCAACTCCAATGACCTCTTCATTGCTTCTGACTCTAACTCCACGACTCTGATAGACATTTGTATAATTTTAGGTTCAATCTTTTAAATCAGAATCTATGGATTCAGTCATGGTCTAGCATCTTCCACTTTACTTTCCTTTAATATATAAATGTTAATTCCTCTCTCTTACTCATCTTTGATCCTACATAATTCATTGTTCAGGTTGGTCAACTATCAGGTCATCCCATAAGTTCTGTCCGAATTTTAACTTTTTGTTAAAATGAATGAAATTTAAAGAGTATTTTATAATGTCTAATGGAGCTGAACATTATTTTTATGTTTAGATGCATTTAAACTGATCAAATTTTATTTCAGAGAACAATAAAATTAAATTTTGTTTGATTAAAACCCTGCTAACATGGAAGTACCCAAGAATCATTTGAGGCACATAATGCTTTATGAGTTCAAGAACGGAAACTCAGCAGTCAAAGCGGCTAGAAACATTCACTCAGTTTATGGAGAGGAATGTGTGAATGAAAGAACTTGCAGAAGATGGTTTGCAAAATTCAGAGGTGGAGATTTCACCGTTGAAGATGAAGATCGAACCGGACGTCCAGTTGAGTTTGATGAAAAGCTTCTTGAAGCAGCCCTTGAAGAAAATCCTGCTTTATCAGTTGAGGAATTGGCAGTGATTCTCAGTTCAAACCATACAACTGTTCATCGTCATCTTCAACAACTTGGAAAAGTTCCTAAACTTGGAAAATGGGTGCCTCATGAATTGTCTGAAAACAACCTCAAATCTCGAGTTGGCATCTGCTCTTCTCTCCATTCTCGCCAACTTGTTTCACCTTTTTTGGATAGACTTGTGACTGGCGACGAAAAATGGATCTTTTATCGAAATGTTAAGCGTCGTAGACAGTAGCTTGGTAAAGGGGAAGGACCCCAGCCACAGCCGAAAAGGGAACTTCATGGGCAAAAGGTTCTTCTTTCAATGTGGTGAGATTGCCAAGGAATAATCCACTTTGAATTCTTACCACCTAATGCAACAATTAACGCTCAAATATACTGTCAGCAATTAGAACGTTTGAACCAAGCTTTGAGGAAAAAAAGACCTGCTCTAGTGAATCGAAAAGGGGTGATGTTTCATCAGGACAATGCGCGACCTCACACAGTAAGAATCACGTCACAAAAGATCAAAGAACTTGGTTGGGAGAAAATTCCTCATCCACCTTATTCTCCCGATCTTGCTCCTTCAGACTACCATTTGTTTTGTAGCTTACAGAATCATTTGGAAGAAACAGGAAGAGGTTAAAACTGACATTTGTGAGTTCTTTGAATCAAAGCCAAAAGAATTTTACAGTAATGGAATTAGTAAGCTTATTAATAGATGGAAGGAAGTCATAGATAATCAGGGAAAATACATTGTTGATTGAATCTGTAATTAAATGTAACATTTGGTCACTTGTTTTCTTTATTCAAAATTCGGACAGAACTTATGGGATGACCAGATACTTTACCTTACAATCCCATAACCTGCTCAAAAACATTTGTTTCAGTTACATCTGGTTGTTTTTTCATCTGTGTGTACAAGTTGCTTTATTATGGAAAATTTTATTTTGTATATATTGATGAATTCTATATTGTCCTCTTTTAGGTTTACTTTCCTTAGTGAAGATCTTTTAATTTAACTCTTCTATTAAAACAGCTGGTCCTTTTTAATTTATGGTAATATATTTTGTCAATTCATCTTGTTAGAACTTACTGTGTTTTGTTTTTAGTTTTACTTACTTCTCTACATAAATTTTTATTGTTTGTTTTAGTCTCATCTTCCATCCTGCTTTTGTATCTTTGTTGCATAGTGGTTCTTTTTTCTTTTTTTGTTGTGAGAATGAAACTTACCAGTAACAATTTTTACTTTTTCATATGTGGTTAACTTTTAACATATTGCAATGATTTATTAATTTTCTCAGTTTCCAATTTTTACTTTTTTTTTTTTTTAGCCTGTATTTGTTGGGGATAGTTAGGATCTGTTTATTCTATAATATTTATTTTATCTCTTTCAGTTTCATTCCTTTTTTCCTCTGTTAAATATTCACTAATAATCTAGTGGTGTATATTTTTATAGTATTCACGATTATTATCTGATTCTTTCTGACTTACTCTGTTTTTCTTCATGAGTTTGAAATCCAAAAGTCTTGTTGCTGAGAATGTTACTTTCATCTTCTGCATTTTTAACATTCTTTTCCTATATCTCTTTTGAGCTTGTTGTGCTAGAATAGGCTACCTCCAATGGGCCATCAAAAGAATTCCTGACAGTACAAATTTCTACAAACAGTTTCAAGATGATGACCAGGTTCCTGGAATTGGCTATCAAAAGTGCACTTGTCAGTTATGGCACTCAAGTTTATTTTCTGGTCCCTCTGTGTACCTGATATGTTTTAAAATTATGAGTGATATAGTGATGTCATATCAGACCTATACTTTTATTATTTTTATTCTTGGCACAGAGATAGAATGATTCTCTCACTGTTTTGAAATCACCACCAGAGCACTATTAAATTTGAGTGTTTATTAATTCCTCATAAGCCATTATAAGAATATGTCATATGCATGCAACAAAGAACAAAAAGTAAATACTATAAAGTATAAAGTTTTAACGAAAAGAATGCCTGCTAATGAAGCAGGGAAACAGATACGTTTTAACCAATGCTTTTTATCCACTAGGCAAATGTGATGTGAATTAAAATGTTTGTTGAGATATCTGCCTCCCCGTGAGTTCAATCACTGGGTCTGTTTGTACTGAAAATTCTGGTTCAGTGGAAGAAACAGACAAATAACACAAAGATAAATAAACTGATATGAAATATTGCCTATGCATGGAAAGCATAAGGACAACAATCTAAAACATGATATAAACTAATATGTAGGATCATGGTAAAAAGGAAAATTGTCAAATCAACTTTTTATTTTATTTTTATTATGTAATCTATTGAAATGTTGACAGACAAGTGATCATGTTGAAGTGCCAACATAAAAATGTATATATGCAAGGTACCTCTTTATATTGTTCTAAAGAAGTATTAGATTGATTTGATATTTCAAATTTATCTTAGAGAAATATTAGTCTGAACTTGTTGGCAAAAAACTGATTAATATAAAATATTAATCAGTTTTCATTTTCTTACATGAACTTGGGGCAACGATATCACCAACAGGGTACAAGTGATAGAAATTTAGACTGATCCAAAAAGATTTTCTGTCTCACTAAGAAAATTATATAAGTTCTATCCTGTCAATAATGTTTGCACTAAGTCCTGGCAATGACCCATATTCATACATATGTGTATGGTGCTCCCCATGTTAAAACAACCTTGTGTCACATCCTGCCTTAGTGAGGAGGCCAGGTTAATATACCTAGCAACTGAAAATTTTTCCCTCCCAAATTCTCAGTACGCAACATATAGACTGTGAACTGAATGTTGCTTAAATAAATTTATCTAAAAATTGCAAAATTTAATGCTTAATAAGAAACTTACTCTTAACATCAGAAATACCTAGTCTGTTAAAGCTGGAAATTACTACATTTAATTGAAGAAGTGGAAACATGAGTGGACAGAGAAAAGAAAAAACTGCATATAATATATTCAAATATATTCAGTATTAAAATACTAACATTTTTATTGCTTTATTTTCCCCTTAGAATATTTTGGTCACTATATATCATCACTGGAAATGCTTTGATATATTTGTTTAATAAGTCCTACTTGTGATATCATGGCTTTGTCCCCCACTCCAAAAAATTATTGGTTATTTTTTTAATACTTCTATTTCAGTTGATTGACAAAGAAATCAATCCTTATGTTGATGAATGGGAAGAAAAGGAAATATTTCCAGCTCATGAAGTCTTCAAAAAACTAGGCAACCATGGATTTTTGGGTGTGAATTATCCTGTTGGTAAGTGTTCAATTTCTGCTTTTGTGTGAGAAGGTAATGCATTATTTATATCCAAATATATGTGTGAAAAACCAAATCTGATTCCAACTTAAAGAGAGACTGTGATAGAGCATTACTTTGACTCTCTACTTCTAGTACAATCTGGGGAATAGATGTCATTTAGTATTTTGTAATTCGCAGTCAAAAATGAAAACTAAATTCTTGACAAGTTACATCCTGAAAACAAAGCAATAATACATTTTTGTTATTATAATATATATTTACATGTGTTTTGTAATGAGTCTTTTCATATTTGTAAGTACATGCTTTTCTGGTTTTTAACACATGTAAACATATATGCTTATGTTTCTTTTTTGTTCTTCTTTATATATACATGCAGTTTTCTATATATTATGCAGTTTGTTAGTATATTCTAGGTGGTGGGAGTACTGAGAAGTTCTTAGCTCAACCAAAAAAGAATTCAACCCTCACAAAATCTAAAAATCTTTAAATGAAAAGAATGAACTTTAAGGGAAGAGTTACCTGATTTTTAACACACATTAATAATTTATCAAATTGAAATAAAATAATAAATTATAATTACATTAAAAAATAAATATATATAAAAATACAAAAATATTAACAAACTTTTACTCACTTTCTTTTATTAGGCATTAAATTACATCACTTAGCATCTTCCATAGTTTACCTTTACTTACACAGCTTTAAGAATATTTTAAAGCATTCTTAAATTGAAAAATTTTGAAAACTTAATGGTATTTTTATTTTTTTTTTATAAATACATGTTGCAAAATAAAATTCATTCATTTACCTTGATAAAGTCCCTCGGGGGATGGTAAAGAAAAGTTTTTCTTTTGTTTTTATTCATATTGTCTTTTTACAGATATATTTTATTTATTTATATCTGAGTTTTTGCACAAACATACATTAATGTCATTTAAAGAGAATTTTCTTAAGTACTTAAAATCATGCTATCTTTATACTGTCATATTTATTGCATGTAATAGATATTGGGAGTATGGATTTATTTATATGAACTTAGCATGTTCATACAAATAGTAATCCAACAGTATTTTCATCATTTTACAAAAGTAATACCAAGCATTTATTTTCACAGAAACCCATCAAAAGTTTTGACTCTTTTAAGGCTCTGGTCTGGACAAAATCCTGTTGTTGTTTTTTAGAACTTTACCCCTGAGTTTTTTCTAGTTTTAGTAAATTTGTTTAATTGCTACCTGAGTATTACTATCATATTTGGGCTCAATCCTCACTTTCCAGCCTTGATAGCATTCAATGTCATTTTGCCCGACTGCCATTCATCTGCTATCTTTAATAAGGCCAAAAAAGAAATTATTTTATTATTATTGTTTTTATAGTAATACATAATTTTATTATTCTTGCTTACTGCCATAACCATTGTTTACCTCTGATAATGTTGGCCAATTTGGAGCAACAATCATATAATGGTTGTTATTTGTTAGCATAGTCATAAAAATGACAAGATTATTTATAAAAGAATTGATACTTCTGCTTATGATAAGAATATCAGTGTATGCTATTGAGGATCAGAATTTTGTGTTTTGCCATGACACTAAGATGTTCTCCATCACTTTTGCCAAAAATCAGTATAGTACCTGTGCATTCTGTGAAAAGGTCTCACACACACATATGGATACAGATTTTGTTGTATATGTGAATAGATTACTGACTTGTAGTTTTCACTTTTTCTGTTTTGTTTGTGGATTGTTATCTGTAGTAGAAGCTTGCTTAACTTACTATACACATCCACATACAGGTTTTATTTTTTTTTTTTTTTTTTTTTTTTGATACTATCTTAAAACTGATATTGTGTTGTACAGTCATTTCTTTGAGCATATTGCTCTAGTGACATTTCTAATTTGATGAAGTAAGTGGTAACCCAGTCAGAAGGTATGGTGGAGTAATGGATAAGCGGCTTGGATTGAGGAATCAGAGAGATGAGTTTGAATTCCATCCGAATCCATTTCATTCACTTATGTGCTAATACCCTTGGGAAAGGTATGAATCCTCTTCTTGCCCTCTCAGCTATGGGTAAATAGCAGGACAGACTGGGTTCTGCAGCCTTGGATGGCAACTGGTCTAACCACAGAAAGAAATGACAACCTACTGCAGGAAAAAATCTGCCTCATCAGTCATGTATTGAAAGATACATGATTGCCTAAGCATGTATCACGCATGGCACATAACTGACTTAAGTGGTAACCCCCACATTTTTGGTGAGTAGAGTCCCAAGGAAGCTTGATTGTGGTCAGTAGAGTTAAATGTAGTAAGGGTTGGTTTTATGGTATAGAACTAGTGAAAAATGTGAGAGTAGGCATGCATTTGTTGAGTAGTGAGTAAAGAATTGGGCTTGAATATAGTAAATTATTATAGTTAGGTATGGTTCTCTACCCAGCTACTACATTCACCAATTTGGGCAAAAACAATGATAAGTAATATATATTACATCATTTGCTTATATAAGAACCTATTTAGTGGATTGGTGTGATTATGAGGCAGAATAATTTAAGGAAAAACGCTTTCCAAAAAAAAAAAAAAAAAGAAAAAAGCCAAAAAAGAAAACCAACTTGGCCAAAGCCAATGAGTCATGTGGTTTGTTTACACACTGACATATTTGCCAGTATTTTTATAGGAAGAATAGTTTTCACAAAGCAGGTTATCTAAATTCAATCAAGTGCCTAGCTTACCATGTGCTTTCTGGGATAAAGGAGACCATTAAGGATGTAAAATAACTGAAAAAATTATACCAATGTATCATTGGTGACCAACTGTCAGGGCAAATTCCATATATATATATATATATATATATATATATATATATATATATATATATATATATTTGTGCAGTGCACTTTGAAAATTTCAACTAAGTTTGCCAGAGAAAATACAAAGAGAATCTGCTAAGCCATCAGATCATAGTGTACTGCAGACAAGTATTTGGGAAAGGAAGATGCTAATTGAAACATCTATGTAACCACTGTCAAAAATAAACTGTTAAAATTTTGTTACAGTATTTTGGTCTTTTTTGTTCCAAGTTTGAACAAACCCAGGAAGCCACCAGCTTTTGTTTTGTGTGATATGTGACTGGCTTGGGCTTTTGACATTTCCACTCTGAGCTCAAGATTTCTTTAGATCTTCTCAAACTGTGCGTGAACAAATCTTTCTACCTAGGATGCCACTGAACCAGTAACTGGAACACGAACCTATCACCTATAGTGTTACATTTGATTGATTTGATTGAGATTATTACAGCCTTTGTTTTATACTATTCCAAAATTTGAATCTCTATCAATTTCTCTGCTGAGAACAAAATTTTGTGACTTACATTGCTGAAATTGAATAACTATGACTGCTATAAAAATATGGAAATTGAATGCAATATAATTTTTTATGGTCTATTTTAAACTGTTGGTTAGTATAATTTATAATTTTTGATGGTATTTCCATAAACTCATGATGTACGTAGTATAACTATTTTTCTGATTTATTTTTGTTTTTTAAATTACTGTTCAGAATATGGTGGTCTTGGATTAGATTTTTCTTACTTAATGGCAGTGGCAGAAGAATTAGGAAATATAAATTGTGGTGCTATACCTATGGCTATTGGTGTACAAACAGCAATGTCCATCCCAGCTTTGAACAGGTAGGTGATTTCTTTCAACTCTCAGCTTTAACTTGATATGTTTTTTGTTTTTTTTTTTGTGAAAGCTTGTCAAGGTTTCTTTCATCTGTCAGTTGTATTGCATCTTCAAAGATTTAAATGTTACTTATTTCTTAAAATCTAAGAAAAGGAAGAGAAAATGAAGTAATGGATAAGACTAAGGTGAGGGAATATAAAACAGGTAAATGGAGATTGAAAAAGAGAGAAAATGAGACTAATAACATGCATTTTCAAATCTGTATGTTAGTATCATCATATCTATATACCTTATGTAAGGTGTGTATCAAGTTTCAAACGAAAAAAAAAATATTAAATAAAAGTTCATACATTGTAAAAAAAAAATGAAAGAATTACTAGAAGATTAAAACTCAAGACAGTTAATCTTTCTTATATATTTCATCTCTCCTCCCTTCCTTCCTTCCATCCTCTTTTCTTTCTGATTTTTCTCTGGCTTTTTATTTCACATTTTCTTTCTTTTCCCAATTTTGTTATAGAAATGAACAGAGGCAGTTACACACATACACAGACATTGTGTATGTGTAACACAGAGCATTACATTGATCTAAAGCAGAAGTTGTGATCCATACATAAATAATCCCATCAATTTTATAGATACTATGCCAATAATTTATTAGATCTCTTAATCTGGAAGAAATATAGGAGCCAGAATTTTATATTTTAATGAATGAAAAATTCAAATTACTAGGTTCTATAAGATTCAAATTTTGTTTGATTAAATGCAACAAACCTGATGTCAACTTCCCAATTTCGAATCTGACTCATAAATAAAAACTTTTTAAGAACTATCTGTCTCTACTATCAGATAGTGAAAAGTTTGTGGCCTGACCTTCTTTCCCAAATCTGACCAAATGACTAATTTTTGGACATGTGTCTGGTCAGGCCAAGACACACATACAGATACACACATATAATGGAACAAATTATTAAGAAAAACATATTCAGTTTAAAGAATCAGAATATGTTCAAAGAAATTTGTACACATGTTCAACTTATAAAAGAAAAGAAAAAGGTTATGCACTAAGCCCATCCAAAGCTTGAAAATGGCTTTGATATGTCTTCAGAAGTGACTATGTACCTGGATCAGGTGGTTTCTTGTTCATATTGACCATCATCTCCATGATGGTGGCATTTGGCATCCTTAGTATTGTGGGCTGCTGATTGGTCTCCATTTTGACAATATGCCATGTATAGTAACATTGGCGATTCAAGTCAGGAGAACTAGGGTTTCACATAATTGTGTATACCACTCCTAGGTTACAGGTATCATGTAAGTGGGAATAGTCATTCTGAAAAATCTATGGCCACTTTTTCAGAAATGGGGAGTCAAGGTATAGTCTTCATTGCCCCTAACCTCCAGGGACCATCGCATACAAACTGAAATTGGTGTGCATCAACATGAGTACCTTTGTAGCATCCATCACTGAGTAGCAAGTTAACACACTCACGCTCACATACTGTTCAAAATACATGCATAGCAGCAGTATGGTTTAAGGCTTTGTCAAACTCTACATGCATGAGAGTTTTGGATTGGTCACAAATCCATACAATTGTGGCCTGTCTTCCTGTTACCTCTTGAAGTGCTTGGTCTCTTTTAGTCTTCAAGATATAGACAGACAACAAGTACTCATCTATCACACTCTTCAGGCACCACATGCCACACTTATTTGGAAGTAGAACTTTCATCATTCTATAACAAAATCATTCACAAAAAGTAAAAGTTTTCTATATAGTATTTTTCAATAGAATAAATGTTATGTTTGCTATATGTTTGGACTATTCTTATTCTTTTCTCAGACTTATCCATAATGTCCACTAACATAAATTATTATAATTGCCTTGGACAAAGGAGGTGGGATTGTTATTATGGATAACTCAATAATGACTAAAATTGAAAAGAAGTTATCTCAACTTTATTACAAATACTTTAAAAACAATAAAAGATTGAATTGACACAAAATAATAACATTAGCAGAAAAGGATCTTTTACAAAACAATGTATTCATTGCACATTGTAATAGGTCTAGACTTAACTTTAACCTAAAGAATGTAGTTTTAATTAATAGAGAAAGTAATTTATTACAGTGAAAATATATTGAAAGTGAAATAATTTGTTAATCTTCTATAGTAAATTTACATCCAGGATCAAGCATCATATTTACTTATAAAATTAATGCTGATACAATGTGGGGGATTTAAAACAATAGTGATTTTGTTTTTTTGTTTTTGTTTTCTTTTTAAAGAAAAAAAAGATAAAAACAAAAGCAATTCATTCATTCCTTCATCATCAATCATATATATAATAATTTCATACACTGAGAAAAAGACATCTATGTGACCAAAAAAGCTTTCATCAGATGATGAACTTATTGTCAAATCTTGTTTGAAAATCCAACCTGACCAAGCAATACCTCATGATACCACTGGACTTTGTTCGTATTTGGGAATTTCATATGAAAATTCAGCCTCATTTGATATTGGAATCTCTTCATTTAATTCTTCTTGTAGTCACAATTTCATGGTCAATATTCATAAATTTACAAGACATGTTATCAAAGGGAAATGTTAATTCACTGTTGTGAGATTTGAATTGGCTAACCTAATGGCAAAGTCAAAACATTCAATATTAGCTACTTTATTATTTACCCTTATTATTATTATTATTGTTAATTCATATTATTTAACCTAAAGTCATGTGTTAAAAGGAAAAAAAAAATCTTTTTAAATGAACCTTGAGAGGAATGAATGGGCAGTGTAATGGTTATTGGGATGGAAAATGGAATCAGAGAACCAAGTTCAAATTTTGACAGGTTCACTTTCACACTAAAGCTTTTGGGAAAGATATGAATTCATTTCTTCTCCCTTTCCCAGTTATAGTTTATATTGGGTTTATTAAGAGAAATACTTATCTGAATTAACAGGAAACCACACCACTATCTTTCCCAAAAAGTCATAGCAATTCTTAGATAAGAAAGAAAAAGCAATCTTTTGAGAGCTATGATCATGTAAATTTTGAAAAATCAATTTAAAAAAATGCACTTTTGTTCATAAAAATTCTTCTAGCCTATGTTCTCATTTGTTGTTCTTCATGCAAATTTTCTGCATATGTCAAAAGCCAGAAAATTTGATTTCTGGAATAAAATAAAAAAAATACACAGTCCTTACACAATTTACATTATTTGGATTATTGTCCTCATCTTTGCCGCCATATTTATTACAACGTTTCAGCTGTTGTATGCTACGGGCTTCTTCAGGTGATTGGAATGTTGAACTGAACCCTTTATTTCACTCACTGGTGTACACTGTTCTAGTTCCACGTGCCATGTTTAATGGATGTCAGTTATCAGTTATCTTCTGTCATTTCCCCACTCCAAGTTCTCCACTGCCTTAGCCGGGTATTGAACTCACACTCTTTGGGTGCTGTCACTGGATCTAACCAATGCCTTTATCCACGGTGCCATGTGTAATTTATACTATAATATTATTTAAAAATATGTATTCATTGTGATACAGAAATTACCATGTTTTAGAACTAAAAACTAAATCTTAAATTAAAATTAAAGTTTTTGTTCCCTTCTCAAGCAATGTTGAATAACTTTCTAAAAAAAAAATGATTTACTTTTTTAAGCTAAATAGTATTATATAGTTTAAATTGGAGAGGGAAAGGGATTACAAAATTTTAAAAGGGCGTTTCCTTTTTTGAAGAATCAGGATGCAAGTATAATTTAAGATGGCAAAGGTCAAGGGTCAGGTGTGGGTTTGTAATTTCTGCCTGTCAATACTGGATTCCTTATATGAGAATGTGTCATACTGTCTGTTTTTTTTATTATTATTATTTAGGGGCATACATAAAATACACTACAATACATTGACATTTTTATTTATTTTTTTATTTTTCATAAAATACATTGGTATTGTCTTAAAGGGGCTTCAAATAAGAAGTCACGTTTTATACATTTTTATTTATAAAGATCTAAAATACTATATTTGTTATATTTATTAGTATACTAGATACGGTATTGTTAAAATTAAGATTTAAAATTTTGGAATTATGCATTTTCTTACTTTTTTATTTGTGACCAAATAATAGATATATAATTATGAATTTTTTTTTAATTATGTTTTAAAGAAAATATAAATCAATGTCTGCCAGAAACTTATTTCATTTCTTTGATTTAATAAATCTTTATTTTTTAGAAACTTAATAATATATAACTTTTTATGTAGGCACAAAGGACATAGGTCATTTAAAGACCTACAAGTTCTCATTTTTTTTAATAATTTCTATTTTACTGTGGGTGTTTTATTTAAAAGAAACAAACAAAACACCCAATTTAATTTTAAGTTTAATTTAAAGTTTAGTTTTTAGTCCTGAAACCTGGTAATTTCTGTGTCATGATGAATGCATATTTTTAAATAATAATATTATATTATTATACTCTACTGTGTATCGAGCGCTGGTTTTAAAAATAAATGCTAAAGAACTATGGATTATAAATCTGACACTTCTTTCTTTTTTATTTTGATATATGTATATAATTTCTCTATATATTAGGTTTGGAAGTAAGAAACTAAAAGAAAAATTTCTAGCTCCAACCATTGCTGGAGACTATGTTGCATGTCTTGGAGTGAGTGAAGTTGGAGCTGGGTCAGATGTTGCAAGTAAGTAAATATTATTTAATATCTAAACTAACCACATCCATATTTTTCAATTTGTTGATGTAATGGGCTGATGGTTCTTAAAAGAAGCATTAAAGTTTTAGCTAGGTTTTATTCTAATTTTCAAAGAGTGCTACTAATGAGTACTACATTGCATTAAGACTTATGTGTTTTTGGTAAGTCATAGTCTAGGTGTTTTCATTATTTATTAGTTTTTGATTGCGAAGTTTTGTGCCTCCTTATTGGTTTTAAGTTCTTCATTTTTTTCATAAACACTGATATCATTTAGTAGAGATGCTGTTTTTCAAATAAACTTTGAGGCGTATAATAATAATGTGAATACAGATCGAAAGATTGGCAAAAAACACTTTCTTATTTGTTTATCAAAGTTTTATTCCTTACATAGGTTGTTTGAAACTTTAGCTTTCTTCATATATGGAAAATAAAGTAAGGGAGGTAACTTTTGTAACTATTTTTCATACTTGTCTCCCTTCATGTTACTATTTTTCCAACTACATTAAATATATTGCTGCTAATGTAATTCATTTTTTAAATCTTTTTTTTAAACATAATTGATTAAATAGTAATTATAAATACCTGTCCAACTAAGTTAATAATTTTCTATAATAAGGTTGTTTTTCATTTTGTTAATTACCTATATTTATTTCAATTTTATCTTTTTTATTTTTCCTTTTTAATAATAATATAACAAAAACAACTATATGTCATCAGGTAAATTAGAAAGTGGAAAATTATTTGCTATTTATTTTTTTAATAATATTATGATACTCTAATTTTTCTGTTTTACCTCAACACCAAAATATGATTAAAAACTTATTGATTTCCTCCTTTTTCTTAATTTGAAAATAAATAATCTTTTCAAAATTCCATGTGCAAGAAACTTGCTCAGTATATAAGGATGTATAATTTTGTTAAAATTACTTTAGGCATGAAAGAACACATGAAATCATATCAAGCAGTATCTGTAAAAATGCATGGGCTTCTCCACAGTTTTACAAATGGGATTAAGGAACTTACTTGTTCTTAACCTATAACTTTTATATATAAACAGCAATGCAATAAAAACAAACATTAATATGATACAGAATCTGCTAATTTTTAAAAATATTTACTTTAACTTTATTTTAAATCATTCAGGTATACAGACAAAAGCCATTCCACAAGGTGATGACTTAATCATAAATGGAGGAAAGATGTGGACAACCAATGGCTGCCAAGCTGATTGGATGTGTTTGCTTGCATGCACCTCTGACGGACCTCCACACAAAAACAAAAGTCTTATTTGTCTGCCAATGAATCTTCCAGGTAAACCAACTGAAAAAGAAAAACAATTTTTATAACATTTATAACTGTTCTTATTTAGACAGATTTGATTGATGTGATATTTTTGAAGGCTCCCTTAACTGTATTTATCAAAGGGTTCATTAGTTTCATTTTATTTATAATTTGTAATTTTTTTCTCTCTCTTTTCTCTTTATTTGATGTTTTTCTACTTTTTTTATTTTCTATGTTTGTAATTTTTACAGAAGTCACTTCTATTTATAATACTGTGTGAATGATGTGAACAAACATTGAAATATTAACAAAAGCTACTCGTTTGTTAACTTGATATTATTTGCCAACATATTTTTGCATGTTGTCATAAGTTTGCTATTTTCTTCCTATGTTCCCTTCTAGCGTCCGGTTTTTATAATAAGTTAGAATACAAATACATAGAAAAACATTTCCATAGAGTTTTAAATCAAATAATGAAAGTAATTTAGAAGAAATTACTTTTTGGTAATCAAGTTTTCATTAACAAAAAAGTGGGTACTTTGATTTCCTTTTTATTTCTTTACTTATTTATGTCATCCTCACTGGGAATCAGAAGTTTTACTTATTTATGGATGCAAGTAAATAGAATTAAAATTCAATGAACTTGTTCTTGCATTTACCTGATTTCAATCTTTGTATTTTGGTTAACTAAATCTTACTAATAAACTAGACACATGTATTCATTTGTATATATAAATCCACATGTCCAATTGCAGAAATGTAATTGGGTTGGAGGATAGTGACCATTCATGTAGACAAGTAGAGTCCCTAGGAGCTTTGACAAAGTTAAATATAGAAAGGCCCAAAAAGAACTTAAGATTTTTAGATGGGTTGAGGGGTTCTTAAGGAAGTAAACTTGAATATATACTTAGTATAATTGTATACAGCCTTGTACTCACCTATTACACTTGCCAAGTTGAATAAAAACTATGACAAGTAATAAATTATTTCCTCAGCTGAAGTAAAAAATGACATATCCATATTCATCAAATTGGTATGGCTTCTTAGGCAGAATAACAATATAGGTGTGAAGCCTACTTTTTGTCATTCTACCAAGGCTGTTTGTGAGAAAAGACATGGGCAATATCAGATTGTATTAGCAACCATAACAACAAACAACATTTAGCCCATTTCAACCGTGATTTTAGGACTTCTTCAGATTTCAGTGACCAGAACAAGGAGCCTGTCCCTGGCAAAGTGTTAAATGTATATGTATACATCTAACATTATGCCAGGAACACTGTTCACTGACTGATACACACATATTCACACATATACATATCACTTGATTATGAACATTGGGTAGTATATAGATAATTCTCTAAGTCTCATTAAAATCATTTTAGTTGTTTGCTGAAGATGTATTGATATTTTTACTCAAGCTATTAATTATTAATATCTATATTTTTACCATGTTGGTTGTTGTGTAGGAACCTACCACCCCTCTTGAAGATGAACTTGTCTACAAACAAGGACGTTAAATAGTGGCATGTCAAAAGACAGAGAGTCGGAGAAGTTCTTGGCTGAGTTAGTTATAGACTACTCAGGCGATTTCTGTACTGACTTACCAACCGAATAAACCCCATTTTATTGTTACATGTTATTTGGCGTTTGTCTTTATTAACCCCAAATTAACATCATAACAGTGGCAATGAGAGATTCATCCATCACGCTGAGTGGAGAATTTTTCAACTCTAGGTGGACTATATAATTTTTTTTTTTCTCGCACTGAAAGAAAGAAAAAAAAAAACAATACGTCGAACTTTGTTCTTCAAGAAGAAATAGGATTTCAACGTGCCAAAAAGAAGTAAGACTTGGGTTATTGTTGGATATATACGTGTTTTTCCCTTTTTTTTGACTGTTTTCGAAAAGTGTTTTGTGTAATCTATTACGCATAATGGAAGATTTGGTTGCATTAACGAAAACTCTAGTGCAAAATCAAATTCAGCAACAAGAGCAACAAAGATTGCAACAAGAGCAACAAAAATTGTTTCCGGAACAACTATTGAATTTACAAGTTCAGCAGCGAAATGACACAAAGGCTTTATTTGAAGCAATTTTACTAAAGAATCCAGTAAATTCGTCATTCACGGCCAAAGGTATTGCTAATTCTATTACTGAGTTCAAATTTAACCCAGAAGAGGGTATAACATTTCCTGCGTATTTCAGAAGATTTGAAACAATATTTGAAAAAAATGTGAAGGTTGGACTGATGAACAAAAAGTGAGTTTACCTTTTACAAAAGTTGGGTACAGATGAAAATAATAAGTATACAAATTTTGTCCTTCCAAGAAAAACTAGTGACATTTCTTTCGAAGAAACTGTTAATACTTTATCTAGTATTTTTTGGTGAGTGAGTTAGTTTGTTTTATACTCATTTCTCGTGTTTGAATATGGTAAAGCGTGACGATGAGGATGTTGTTACGTATGCTGGAAATGTTAACAGAATGTGTGAACGTTTTATGTTACATGATCTTTCAATTGATCGATTTAAATGTTTGATATTCGTTCAAGGCTTGACTTCTAGCAAAGATAAGGACATAAGGTCCTGAATATTGGCAAAACTCGAACAAAATTCGAGATTACTTTGCAGAAGGTTACGGAAGAATGTCAAAGAATTGAAAACTTAAAACATGACAATACACAAATTGAAGAAAAAGACATATCCCGTATCCATGCTATTCGACCAAAAACGGGAATAGTTAATAAAACGTTAAAAACCAACGTGCTTTGGATGCGGTGGTGGTCATTTTAAAAGTGAATGTTTTTTCGCGACAAAATTGCTATTCATGTGGCAATAAAGGCCATATAAGTACTCATTGTAAAAGCAAAAAGAAAAAAAAAATTAAGTCGAAAAAAGATATTGTGAATATTGTGTTGTCACGTCAGGAGATTGAGGGGGGCAGAAAAGAAAATTCGTACAAGTAAAAAATTAATGGAAAAATGTTAAACTACAGCTGGAAGTGATATTTCCATTATTAATACAGCAACATGGATTAAAATAGGCAGACCTTTGCTTAAAAAGACTGAAAAAGTGGCTCATGGATTTCTGGAAGAAAATTGCATTTTCAAGGTGAATTTTCTTGTAATATTTCATTTGTTGGTAAGACACTAAAGTCTAAAGTGTATGTGCTACAAAATGCTTCAAATTTGTTTGGAACAGATTGGATTATACTGTTTAATTTATGGGAACTCCCTATAAATTCTTTTTGTAATAGAGTTAATGTTTCTTCTCGGTGTAAAAATCGGGTTACAGAAAATTTTGTGAAAGATCTGAAAATAAAATTTCCACAAGTATTTTCAGAAGGCCTTGGATGTTGCAAAAAGGCGAAGGCAAAATTTGAAGTGAAGGAAAATGTAAAACCTATTTTCAAGCGAAAAAGAAATGTGCCATTTGGTGTTGTGGAACAGATTAACAAAGAATGGGAACGGCTTGAAAATTTAGGAGTTATTTCACGCATTGAATTTTCAGAGTGGGCCTGCCCTGTTGTATATGTTAAAAAAAATAATAAAATTCGGATGTGTGCCAATTTTTCTACGAGTCTAAATGATTGCTTAAAAGACCACACATATCCTTTGCCTTTCACCAGAAGACATTTTTGCAAGTTTAAGTAGAGGAAAAATATTCTCTAAATTGGATTTATCGGATGCCTATCTCCAAGCAAAAAATGGACGCACAAAAGACATTTGAACCAATTAAGGAAAAGAATCATTGAAGAAATAAGTGAAGAAAAGGAAGAACCAATGGAGGTATTATATGATTTATTTGATATACCGACTCCACCATTGCCTGAAACAGTTGTTCAAAGAAGGACAAGCAAAAGAAAAAGAACTAGGGTGGAACGTTTAAGTCCAGATCCCAAAAGGAAAATATATTAATTCCTCTGGAATTAATCTCAAGGGGGAGGTGTTGTGTAGGAACCTACCACCCCTCTTGAAGATGAACTCGTTTACAAACAAGGATGTTAAATAGTGGCATGTCAAAAGACAGAGAGTCGGAGAAGTTCTGGGCTGAGTTAGTTATAGACTACTCAGGCGATTTCTGTACCAACTTACCAACTGAATAAACCCCATTTTATTGTTACATGTTATTTGGCATTTGTCTTTATTAACCCCAAATTAACATCATAACATTGGTGAATGCAAATTTTATAAGTACACAAATATACTGACTGCTCAGATAATATGAAGATGTTTTGCACCATATTTATATATTAGGAAAGTTTATCTTCCTTGAAAATACACATTCAAGATCATGATTGATTCATTAGCTTGAACATTGACTATGGACAGATCTCGGACACCTAACAGATAAATAAATAATAATTTTATTGCTGCATTGATTATCGTTTTTTTTTATTTAAAAATTTATTTTGAGTTACAAATTTAAAAGCACAAATAATAATCAACAATAAAAAACTCAACTTGAAAATGAATTTTATCATTTCTACTTTTAGGAATTCATGTTGCCAAGAAAATAAAAAAATTAGGCATGAAAAGTTCTGATACAGCACAGATATTTTTTGAAGATGTTCGTGTTCCCCGGAGTTACATAATTGGGGAAGAAGGGAAAGGTTTTCTCTATCAGATGCTACAGTTCCAAGAAGAGAGGATGTGGGGAACAGCAGGAGGTGAATATCACATGTTTTATATTCATTTATTCTTGATCAACTTACACAGCATAATACTGGTTAAAATAGTTTCTGAAATCATAATCATTCGATGTCTGATTTTGTCTTTTAATGTCAATATCAGTTAAACCAAAAGGAATATCTTAAGCAGTGTAGTAAAAATAAATAAA
Source organism: Acanthosepion pharaonis (assembly GCA_903632075.3). Classification (NCBI taxonomy): domain Eukaryota; kingdom Metazoa; phylum Mollusca; class Cephalopoda; order Sepiida; family Sepiidae; genus Acanthosepion; species Acanthosepion pharaonis. The sequence continues at coordinate 2,086,872 of CAHIKZ030000320.1, forward strand.
TAAAGTATAGTTGTTTAAATTGTGCAGTGAAAAATCCTTTTTATCTGCTTTTCTTTTGCCAGATAAGTAGAGAATAGGGAGAAAGATATTTTCTTTTAACAAGTGAACTGAAACTTTTAATCACCAAAGTCAACCTTTTTAAATTATTCTGATAATAAAATAAAACAAAAAGGAATAAACATAAATATTTTGATAGGCAAAATTTGAAGCTTGAATAAATTTTAATAAATCAACATTTAAATAAGTAGATTTAGTGTTTTTAATTGTATATTTGCATACTTACATAAATATGCAATTTTACATTTTCACTAGAAAATTATATTTCAATTAATTAGTATAAATTTAGAAAAAGCATAATTTATTTTTTATAATCTTTTCACCCCATGCAAAGTGATAAAGGCACTAAGACACAAGATGCTATATTATAAATATAAAGAAATTATAAATTTAAATGATAAATATGAAGAAAACTACAGAAAATTATTAATTATAGTTATAAAATTAACAAACAACCCTTTGTTTAAAAAGAAAATTTCCTTTTCTTTACAATTTCTATTAACATGTTTATGTTGAAATTTTCTAAGTTTAACTGACTAAAGATCTCCTCATTAAAAAAAATTAAAAACAAGTATAGGACTTATTCATTGTTAGCTGCTTGTAATTAAAGAAATATTGTTGATGTTATAGATGTATAAATTTGCTTATATGACAATTCTCTGAACAAACTAAGGGAAGTAACTGTAAATATATAAAAATGTAAGAGATAATTATCTAAATAAACTCTGAAACATGGTATTAGTTATTCAAATAGAAATAATTTAACCATATATGGTGGCTGCGAATATATATTTTAGGCATAAAGTATGATTTAGTTAGAATTTATTGCATAAAATTTAGAAATTGTGCCAAATTCACAGAGGTAGAGTATTATTTTGTAATCATACTTGAGTATAATTAAATTAAAACTATTTTTATCATTCGTGGCAAGTATTTTTTAGCTTCATATTTTATTCAGACATCAGGAACCATTAAGTAAAAAGAATGGTGTTATTCTAAATCTCTATGGTCAATAAAACATTTTTTAAATTTCATAAGTGTTATATATTAATAATACTTTGAATAATGTCAAGTATGTCATCAAAATAATCTGGCACCTGTAATTTTCAAATATCGTCCAATTGGATTAAACCCTAATGAATGATGCTGAATTTCCATGAGTAGGTTTATATAAATAAAATTTAAATTTAATCATACATTTTTTTAATCACTGAAGTTTCTTTAATGGCTTATCCTTTTCTTTTTTCTAATCATAATATGATTCATATGAACTGATATTTTATACTTGACATAATGACTAAAACTAGCAGTTCTCTCTGAAGCTGTTGTGTTAAATAAAGTTGAAAATTCCCCAAAATTGAAAGATTGTCATCAATATCTGCCAGTGTCTTGTAAACAAAAAATTCAAATACATTCTAGTAATTTAATCCAAACCAGAAAATTGGGGTGAAGAATCAGTTGTAAAAATATGGACAGTAAAAAGTTTTTGCAAAAATTTAACTACATGCTTATTCTTTTTATTTATTTTACATGTTTGTTATATACTAAATTAAAACTAATTAGGGCAATAAAAATTCCAAATAAAACTGATTCTATAATATAGTTTAGTTTAACTACAACTGTTTATTATTTTTTTCCTCTCTTGAATTGTATCACTTTGGAATATTAATATATTTTTAATAATTTAGCTAACATTTGTTCAAATAAGTTGGCTGTATCTTCATTATTAACCAATACTGTAAAAACATCTAAACAAGTTGTTTCTTTTTCTGTTCTTTCAGTTCTTGAGCCATTAGAGAATATGATCAAGATGACCATTGATTACACTAGCCAGCGGAAAATATTTGGGTCACCAGTACTAAACAACCAGAATGTCCATTTTACACTTGCAGAATTTCAGACTGAAGTAGAAATGTTGAAAGCTCTCTTTCATAAATGCATCAGTAAGAATCATGTAGTTTCCAGTCTAATTCTTTTTTTTTCTTTTTTTCTTTAAATTTGAGTCTGCCTTGTAATAAGAAAAGGCATTGAACATTCATTATTGCCCCTTCTTTGTCTAAAAAATTGAAATCCTCTCTGTGTAATTAATTAACTGAGCACAAACTAATTCTTCCACAAAAATATTTTATAGACTGAACTAAAAGATATTAAACAGACTCCCATTAATAATGACTTCCCTAACCACATTGTAGATGAACAAATAAGACAATTTATCAAAAACCTCAACACACATTAAATAGAATATAGTACTTCCTCAAAGAATGACAAACATATCTTATATTGTAACCAGATACATGCTAACTATAAACAAGACCATAAAAAACCTCATTAGTAATAATATATCTCCCAAAGACCTGACTAAAAACATTAAATTAATCATATTATACAAAATACAATACAACCAATTTAATTATTCGCAATAACTCCTCCTCACCAACTGATGTATTGCATAAAACCAACATTATATATCGATTCAAATGTCCATTGGGAGAATGTATTTCCGACAAGAAAACAAATATATATATTGGACATATGATAACTACATTATCAAGATGTCTTACTCTATACGTGTCTGACCATTCTTCCATTGCAAAACATTTGTACTAGCATTCCTGTCCACACTTACTGTATAGAAAAATACTGATTGATAAAACAACTATCCTACACCAAGAAAATAACAAATTAAAGCTACAGATCATCGAGGCACTCTTCATTAAAAAACTGAAGCCGACACTAAAAAGAATCAGCTACAAATACTGTAATAATGTTCTAAAATGCCTATTAAAAAAAAAAAAAAAACTCTTTTCACATTTTAATTTATGCTTGACCATAACATTCAAACATAAAAGAAAAATTCCATAATGGATAATTATTCATGTTTTAATAAACACTAAAGCACAATTGTCAACCATAGTGTTTAAACATAAAAGAAAAATTCAGTAATGGATAGCTGCACATAATTTTTGTCTTACCAATTGTACCCCTGATGATGATCTCAGAAAGAGATGGAAAGCTCTAAGGTACTAAAAGTAATTCTTACTGTTACATTGCATTTCTTGCCTCATTTAATTGTAATATGTGGAAAATATTCCTGAATATGAAAGGATTATGATCAAAATAAGCAGACATAATGCTTGTAACTTATTCAGACATACCTGAAAGAGAATTTGCTGCCTAAATACACAAATATATATATATATATATATATATATATATATATATATAAAATATGTGTTTGTGTTTGCTTATTTTCTAGATTTAGTCTAGTCTGGCACAATTCCACAAAAGTATAGCAATGATGCAAGTGCCAACAATCCCCCTCTGGCAGCTACCTTATCTTAAATATCTATAGTCACTAAATAGCATCAAAGATTTTTAAAATGACATATTCATTAACCCTGCACAATTCTCTCAATTTTTCAGATTTAATTATTAAAGTATGCTATCAAAATGTTATCTTGCAAATAGATAGATACATAGATAGGGGTGTGTGTATTCCTGCAGATGTAGATTTCTAATTATTTATATTAGGTAAAAATTCTGCTTTCAGACTAAATTACAAGTGTTACAAATTGGCAAAGAAGCCATTTAATACAATCGGAATTATAGAAACTATAGTTTTCTTCATGTAAAAATACTGTTTCCTGACTTTGTGTGGTATATGATTTATGCCAGTAAATATATGATTTGAATTTAATTTTAATCAAGAGCATTTGATCTAAGAGAAGTTGATTTGAGATATCCCTTATATACTGGGCTCACTCCAAAGTAAGCTTTATACTCAGTGTCACACCAGTACATCAGAGGATTGACCTAGAAAGTAGAAGACCTCATATTCACCTATGCAAACTCAGCTTCAAAGGATGTCAGTGACTGTGATGACATAAAACAAGAAGGTCAATCCAGCAGAAGTTAGGATATGAATACACAACACAACCTGATTAGAGGAAATTGTATTCCTGACACTTGAATGAGCAGGTAGAAACCCTTGCATCTTTGTAAGAAAATTGAACATTCATTCAGTCCCTGAAAAACAACATACCCTCATGGCCAACATTAATTTTAACACACTTGAAAAACAATTATTCTATGTATGAAAAACTTAGTCTCATATTCTTATTAGACCTTACTAACAAAATGTTAAATTTATATATATATATATATATATATTTTGCTATAAATATTTGAATATGCATGTATTTTTTTTATTTGTGACTAATTGGCAAATATTATTTTCAGTAAAAACTTAGATTATCATGTTTTCAGAGATTTGTAAGTACTTGTTTGTATTAATATTTTAACTATCCCAACATTGTATAATTTATTTGGTATTTAAAATATATTGATTTGGAGTGATCTGGATGTTGGTAACAAAGCTTATTAGAGAAACATAAAAGAAGGAATAATCCATGCTGAAGAACTTGTTGATGTTTTAATGGAATAAGATTAGAACATCTGATAAATACTAGTATAAAATAATACATCTGTTTGGAAATTTGATTTTAATATAGTTGGACTTGATAAAAAAAATAATAGTCTATTGATTTTTTTTTGTTCTATTCAAAAACTAATAAAATCTGCATGTTTCTTCCTTCCTCTTTAAAATTTTGGTATCCCTACTAGCTTCATTATAGTATGATTAAAATAATATAACATGAATGTTTATGAAGCAAACAGTTAATCATGTTGAATTAGAAATCAATACTGTTTATTTTTAGTACAGTCTTGGTGATGATTATTAACTTCTATAACTTGTTTGATTTTCTTGGGACATTGTAACAATATAGTAGATACCTGAGGAAAATCCAAATGATATTGAATGTTGATAGATATATTTTTTGTTCATCACATAGTAATTTATTTTGATTGTAAGTAACAATTATATGCCTGTAGTTTTAAACTCATGAAAAAGATGATGATTTTCATAAGTAAACCCTTTTCATTTAAAACATTAGTTTAATACAGTCTTCCTATATTACAACATATTATTATGCCTATGAACTATTTTTCTTTTTTACTATTGTTCACCCAATACAAGGCCCAAGATCCACTCAAGGTAGAGGGTTATTAACTGATATTGCTGTAAAGGTGTACAGAGAGAGAGCAAGAGGTTTCATATTATGAGGATATGTAGGATAGATAACAGTTGGCACCAAACATGAAGAAGTTAATGATTGAAGGAGCATCATCTTGGGAATCCCCTTCCATAATGCAATAGTTCTAGGGGAAGAAGCAATGTGAGTGGAACTTGCTCCTCACCAATGGAAGGGAATGAAGTTGAGTTGTGGCCTGGTGGGTCCTAGTCATCAAGATCTGGACAGGTGGAACTAATGATTATAATTCACCTGGATATCTGACATGAAAATAGTAATAGAGTAGTTAGCAACATTTCATCTGTCGGAAAGGTATTCTATAGTGGACAACAATTCATCAACCACAAGGCTACACAAATGCTTTTTAACTGTTGAGGCTGGGAAGTCAGTATTGGGCGGCTCCAGCCAGCAAAACTCCACTTTTGGTTTGATATGACTATTGTAAATGAGCATGGTAGGAGGAGTCAAGTAATTTCTGGAGTTGTACAAGGAACCAACCATTTTTCCAGTGTCTTTAGCAATGACTTGTATATAAGAGTTCCACTTGAGGTCTCATGTAAGTGTAACTCCCAATAGATGTTCTAGGCAAGAAGCCTCATTTAGAGTACAACCATTCACTATGACTAGAGAAAATCTGCTCTGTGATGATGAAATGTTTCTAGCATGGGATTGAATGTTTCAAACCAATACCTCCTCCATTGAACAAGAAGAGAGATCAATTGCTAGGTTCTGGTCATCTAGATTTTTGGTGGTGCTCCCATAAACATATATGTTTACTAGTACACTTGTAAAATCTCTCTATCTAAAAGACATCTTTGAGATAAGGAAGTCAAATCTTAATTTGGTCTAAACTTTATTATACTAGGTTATACTTGCTGGGCCAATACAAAATGTAAAAACATGGAATTAATATCTTTCTAAATAAATACAGAACAGTTCATACAGAAATAGGTGAGGTGGTGTCTTCTACTTAGTAATGTAATTTTATTACATTCACCCATCCATCAGCAATCAGGTAATGTAATCTTGAAGATAAGTGGGTGGACATCTAATCCTTAAGTTATTTTGCAAAAATTTTCCAGTAGTCTCAGTTGAAGCTTGAAGCAACAAAAGGCTCTGAATCTTTATCTTTGATAGTAGAACCCAGGATTGTGCAATGCATCATTTCAGAAATATTGGAACTTACCTCTTCCATTTAATCGTTATTCAAAGATCTCTGAGAAGGGTATTTCTACAAAGGTTTCTATCAATGGATTAGATGCAGGATGCCTGAATGAAACACTGTTCTTCCCACAGGGAACTTCCTGATTGGTCAAAAGGGTAGTACTTAGTATGTTGTTTGACAATATATGTTGCTCCCTTGGATACAATCCAAGAAGATAGTGACTGAACTGGAGTTAATCAATGCATATTTAGGAAGTGTTTGTGTGAAGTACAATTGGCACTGGTGCACAGCAAAGACTGTATCAAATGAAGAGCTTTAGTTAGCATTTCATCCCGCTGGGAAATATCGAGTTTTACTGCTAAAATTATGCCATTATATTGTTTTACTTGCCAATTTCCTTATGGATTATAAGGAGTTGCTATTTTTTTTTAACAAGATATCTGTCAATTCTTCAAACATGAAAGGAGTATCTCTGTCTGAGTAAATAAGCTGACATTCAAAACAAAATCAAGTTAAACATTTTATGGCAAGTTTTGTCTGCAAGTAGAAAGATCAAGACATGCGAAGGCAAAAAGGAATCTAGAGAAATTGTCAATTATAGTTAGAATATATTTATACTGAGACTTGGATAGTAAAGGTCTTTTTAAATCAAAGTTGAGTCTTTCAAAGAGCTGTGTAGATTTGACAAACTTTCCTGGGCTAGGCTTGAGGTCTTATCTCTGTCTTATTTCTGAACAACTGAAACATGAGGATGTCATTAACATCTTCCATTGAGAAGAGATGATTACTGCAACATATAAAATGAATTGTATGCAAGACATCCTGGGTGACAAAGATTATTATGTAGAACTTTCAGTCTCTTGTTACTGCAACTGGAGTAGCATGTGCTTGTCAAGTCAGAACATGATATCATAATCATGGCATAAAAACAGGTAATCTCATTAAACATGAAGGCTGCACTATGCTGGTATGTAATGATCTGAAAGTGTCATCCAGTGACATAATGTTGCCACTTTTGTAAAGCCTTGACTATGATAGAAGTGTCTTTTTCTCTTAACAAATATTTGTTCACTACAGGAAAGTGTGGTAAAATAGTACAACAGAGCATCCATTCTGTGTTAGTGTAGTATTTGACATATTTAGAGGCATTAGTTTCAGCACTAAAAGAACTGGTTGGGTCAGTAACCTGAGTCACAGAATTAGCATTGTCTTTCTTCAGAGTTTCAAATATCTGTAAAGTAACTTGAGTCAAAGGAAGTTTATTCACATGGGCATAATAAAGTGGGAATAATTATCTACTGTCATTGTAGTTAAATATTATTTCTAGATTTGTACTTTATTATAAAGAAAATGCTTCAATATTTACCGGAATAAATTAGGTATGCATCTTGAAAGCAAGGAATACTGTGTGTGTGTGTGTGTGTGTGTGTGTGTATGTGTGCTGAACAATGTATATTTAAACAGTAACCATTTTTATTCATGTATTATTGAATGTAACAAACATTGAAAAATGGTTATATTTTTAATCAACTCTTCTTGGTTTTGAACGAAATGCTTTACATTATATATAATAATTAAATTAAAGCAAGTTTGTTCTGGAAGAATACAAATTAAGATGAATTATGTTCTATCAAACTTTTTTACTATGAATTAGAAAACATTTATATAAAATATTTTAAAGCATTGTATAGTTGACAATTGCAAAATATGCAGCCTTGAGTTATGCCCCTTAAAAGACAACTCGTACTAAAAATATTTTAAGTTACCTCCCTTGAAAAGTCAGTTCTATTTTTAAATTAATGATTTATTCGTAAGTTTGAATCTTTGCATAAATACTCTTTTGCAGTTCGCAAATTATTTTTATGATAATAAATTATATTAATAAACGTTCAAAATTTGACTTAATCTGTAACAAATTATTTTGTTAAACGTCAATTGTTTTAGTGATGCATAGCAAAGAATAAAGATCAGGCTTCCTTCGGAAAAGTTAATTTCCTGTTAGCGGCTAGCCTACTCTCTTTTCATTTCAACTGTGTTTATAATCTGAAAATGTAATATATTTTTACTACTTATGTAAATGTAATTAAGTGGCTAACACAGCCCAATCATGAGCTCTTTCTTTCTCTCACTCAGCCTGAAGATTGCATTCAGGCATGAAACAGACTGCCCCCGCTCGTTGTTGACGTTGATGTCCACTTTTATATTTACATACACTCGTACTTGATATTGAGTACTTTTTACCTGTAAATATAGTATACCTTATAACTATATTTTTAACATTACATACACACACACAGTTTTCTTAACATTTTGTAGATATTTGTTTAGATAGGTCTATGAAGTAGTATCTTGGTTAGATTTGCCTTAGAAATATAAAAAAAATTTTCTTGGCTTTTATTGAATCAACTTTTGATTCAACCTTTATTCTTAATTTATGCAGAGAAAATTAAATCTTTCAAAACACTTTAACAAATTCATTTACTTAATGGAAGCATTAACAGTAATATATTTCTTAGCAATAAACATATTTTAAAATCTTTTACTAAAATTAAATTTAAGAATAACATGATTAGTTATTTGCGTATGAATATGTATATTTTTTTATTATTATTTTTGAAGGATTTCTTCTTTTACTGTTAACTGATACATGACATTTAAAACATTTTAATGAATCATTAATTATGGATACTTAAATAATTATAAAACTAATTACATTATGGTTATTACTATTTTCTGTAAGTATTCCTATAGGGAAGCAAATGTTAGTGAAAATTTTTTTTTTTTTTTTTTCAAAATTTGAAAGACCTTTTCTTTTTTGCATGCATTTCATTTCCTGTTTATTTTACAGGCCTCTACCTTCAAGGTAATGATGTCACCAAATATGCCTCCATGTGTAAACTGAAGGCTGGCCGACTCTCACGTATTGTGTCTGACTCTTGCTTACAGTTTTGGGGTGGCATGGGATACACAGATGATGTCTTTATTAGCCGATATTATCGGTAAGTTTTATTTACTGATTTCTTTCTGCTGATAGATCAGAGGATTAAAGTGGTTGAAAACTTACACTTTAATTTATCTTCAAACAAACATGTTCATCATTAATTTGGTTTAATCATTGGTTAGTCGTAGGCTGTTTATATCAAGATTTTCAGTAGAAAAAACTCAATTTTTGAATGAAATTCATGTTCATTATGTACACGTTGGTTTTTAAATTCAAAAGGTGGCAAATTCAGAGAACATTTTTTTATTTTAAAATTTATTTGAATTTGCCACCATAATTTTTTAAATAAATATTTTTAGACTGCTTAATTAGTAGGTCTCAGAAGCAATTTTTTTAATAGACTTCATCAGTAGGTCTGTTAGTATTTATAGATTCTTGATAAAATACAAAGAGGAATCTGCAATATTATTGTTCCTGACCTGCCATCTTTGCTTCAATTACTTTTCCACTGCCATAATACAGCTTTTCTGTGCCTTTTCTATAAATATTTTCATGGTAATTGTTCTAACGAGCTTCCTTTTTGGCATGTAGACTTTATGAATTTAAGTGCAGTATTAGATTGGAAGCAAGGACTCCTCATTTTACAGTTGAAATTATTAGATGTAACTGTAAGTTCTATGCTAACAGTTTCTTATTTCATACTTCTCACTTGTGGAGCTCTCTCCCAGCTTCTTTCTTTCCAATCAACTTTGATCTTCTAGTATTTAGATGCAATGTCAATTGTTATCCTTTCTCTTTTTAATGGGGGTGCAGAACTAATTTCAAGTTGGAAAAATGCCAATCACTTCAAAAAATTAAATCACTCAATCAAAAATATTTATTAGAATAAAATGATATTGTGCAGCATAGTACAAACCTTCATATCTTGTTTTGAAACTGTTTAATTTTTTTTACATTGTAATTTGTAATAGTGTTCTTTATTTAGAAATGTGAAATCTGTGAAATCCTCAGTACATATACTTAAATTTCAATAAGCCTGTGAAGTTTTCAAATGAAATTAAAATTTAATCTAAGCAATCTACTGTTCTTGCTACAAAGAACATTGCATTTTTGTTGGATCAGATTTAAATAAATAAAAGTAAATAAAAAAAGTACTACTTTATTCATTTGCAATGAAAAAAAATGAAAGTTGCAGAAAAGATGAAATCTAAATTATCTTATCTACTAAGGATTTTTAATGCTAAATCAAAAAATTAACACCAAGCATTTTGTTTAGGAATTCACAGAAATTGATAACTTTGATTTTAAATCAAGTTGAAATTAGTTCTGTCACTCTTCTTAATACCTGTTCTTTTATTGTTCTCTTTCCTTAATAATGTTTTCTTCACTCAGAAACCCCCTTGCATATTAATGATTTTATTGCCTTGCTTGGGGTGAAATAATTAAAAAAATAAAATAAAATGTGTCTCTTCATTTTCTTGTTTTATGTTTGTTTTGTAATTTTTTGCAATGTATTCAAATTTCCTTGAAAGATTCTTGAATTATACATCATTTTGCAAGAGTTTTGCATGCAATTTACTTAGAATAATAAGCAAAAATTCTTTGGAAAACGAAATAACAAATATATTTTTGTTTTCATTTATTTATCATATGCTTGAAATTCTGATAAAGTTGATATTTCATTTTTTGGATGTATGGATGTGGTGCTGAAGTTCTCAACTTTACCCACTTTCCAAAATCAGTATTGGTGAATTCAATGGTATATGTCTGCAGTCAACAGAACACAGTTTTTTGGGTTTTTCTTTTTAATACCCTAGTAGCAATATTATTTTTTTTAATTTCTTAGATAAAGCATTGTCTATTATTATCAACTCTTCATACAGTATTTCATTCATTTTAATTTTAGCTGCTTTTTATTGCGACACACAGAACATCTATGATGTTAAATTACAGATAAAAATAACAATGTCTCGCATTTCTTCATGAAGCCTGTCTTAAAGTGTCAGCTGCTTTACCAATTAAGCCACAGAGGCCCACCAACTGTAGTAATCCCTGTCATAGTTGCTAACATTACAGGAAATTTTAAATCAAAAACTTTATTCAGTCTTTTCCACAAGGCCAAGTAAGACAGTTTTATTATGAAAACTTGGAGCCTTATACCTAATGTTACTTGTCTACCTATTCAACTGGATCAGAATATATGAATTTTACACTATATATAGTGTAATTAGGTTTTAGAACTTTTTAATTTTAGATTTAATATTCTTAATTAAAGTCTTTCAGATGCTGTTCAATTCTAGGCCAACCAAGGAGGTTATCAGAAGTCTTGTATGTGTGCAGATTCTTTCAATCACATTATCCTTCATGTTGTATTTTTTATAATATTTTGACTTCATTCCACATGGTTTTATGATCCCCTCCCCAAGTACACACACACACACACACACACATGCTCAGCCATACCTGATTTCATTATCTTTCCCAGATTACAGCATTTCAACTATGACAGACACCTGAAGTTGGCCTGAAAGTACAGTAACAAAGATGTTGTAACTATAACGATGAAGATACTTGTCCAAGTATATCAGTCTATGATAATGATAATTCATTATCTCTAAATTCAGACAAAAGCAAAAAAAATACTGCTCAAAAAATTGATAATAGTATGTAAACTTTCATATACTTTCATAAGTCAAGAAAAAATTTTTAGGAATTTGCATTGTCCTACTTCTCTGCTTAACACTTCTGCATTTACTTGGTTACGTATGAAGGAGAGGGTGCTGAAAAATATCTCTACCTGACCTTCTTTTCAAAATCTGATCAATATGTAAAAAATTCTGACCATGAACCTTTCAGCATACCTTTATAAATATTATTTGTGGAAAATGTTTTAGCTTACTTTAAATTTTAGCATTGTATTATCTCTGTTAGTATATATATTTGCATGCATGATTACAGGTATAAATATATGTATTTGTAGATCTTACTTGATTTTGACCAAATTTATCCCAAAGGGTGTTGCAGATCAAGTAAAGCCGAATAGTGGCTTATAAGTGCAAATCATTCCCAGATTCTTGAAGTTTCGTATCTGCTCAGTTTCATATCCAAATGTAAATGAAGCAATTTCTAAAGAAGTAATGGATTTTTTATTTATTAATCTGACAGATTTTATGACTTCAGACATTATTTTTAGTGGATAAGCATATCTGAGTAGATGCTAAGTTTTTTATTAAACAGTATATTTATTTATTTTTGTCTACTAGCCTGAATATTTGAGAAATCTTGTTAAAGAAAAATAAGCACCCTCCAGAGGCAACTGATATATATGTGTAGGAGTGTGTAAATGTTTGTGGGTATGAAAATGGGTGTACCCACCATAGATTTTATCTTTGAATCTAACAACACTTTACCCTTCATAGATATCATGCTACATAGAACCAATAACAAACTTCAGTTAGAGGTTTACAGAAAATTCACCAACAAGAATTACTTTATCAATTTTTATTCCTACCACTATAGGTGGATAAAATCTGGAATAATTATAGGATTTTATTTAAGAGTACTAAGAATATGCAGTCCCCCAATCCTTACTTGAAGAAGAAATATACATAGAAAACACTTTCAATATTCTTGTTATTTCATCCACAATCTTAAGAGAAAGGCATAAAATCATACAACTGCAAAAAATTTAATGACATTGTTAACAATAATAACAATGACAAAAAAAAACAGGTATATAATACTACATACTAATTCTACTACCCCCATAATTTATCTAATCTTAATATCAAAATAATTGCAACATCCAAAACTATTATGGATATGATCAGAACCCAAAATATCCATAACAATAATAATTCTGAAATATATATATATATATATATATATATATATATATATATATATATATATATATATATAATAGTGTGTGATGGATAAATTTCGTCTAAATTAATTCAAAAATAAAAATAATGCAGACATCTCATTTTAACAGATATATTGACCAAAAATACGCAAAAATATCTTGAAATACTAATGAGTAAATTTATTCAATAAAATTGCCCTTGGCTTCAACCACGGCCTTCAGACGGCTCTTCTGGATTGTCTCCTTGTTTAAGTTGGTAAATGCTGCCACAATCCATGCCTTCAGTTCATCTTTGGTATTACAAAGAGTTTTGTTGGTCTCTTGCTCAACTGCACCCCACACATAATAATCAAGGAGGTTGCAGTTTGGGGATTTAGGTGGCCATATGTAAGGTGTGAGTAGTTACAGAAATCGTCTGACATCAATGACTGGGTTCTCCTGTTTGTGTGGCATGATGCAGAGTCCTGTTGTCACACATAGGGTCTTCCAGCAGACACCCTCTTGACCCAGAGTAGCACTACCTCCTGAAGGCACTTGATGTAGGCCTCCATGTTGAGTGAGGCCCTGTGGGAAGATGAATGGAGGTATAATGTCGCCATCACTAGTGATCACTCCAAACACCTTCACACAGTATACTGTTTCCAAATTTCTGGCAGAGTGAATAATTGCATCATGGTTCTCTTTTTCTTACAGATGGTGACCAACTGACCCTACTATACTGTGTAGTCAACAAAATCAAAAACAATGCGCATGCATGAAATTAAAAATATAAAATGTCAACAATTTATCAATCACACCCTGTATATATTTATGTAGATAATATATATTTTTAGTCATGTCATTTCAATAGAAATAATTATTTTTCTTACTCTTTCTCTCTATGAAGGAGTGCTGGGAAATCTTTGGCCTAGCCTACTTCCTAAAATCTGACAAAATAGCCAAACATCAGAATTGTTTTGATAGTGGCTTCATGGTTGGGCCAAGAACATTTCAGCATCCTCTTAAATATAAGTGCTTCAATAAGTCTGTAGATTAATGCCAGTTTTAACACTGCAAATATTTATTTTTCAATATAATCTCCTTTTTCAGTATGCTTAATTCAGTTGTTAGCATTCATTATACAGATTGAACATTATCCAGTTAATAACAGTGTCAAGTTATTATTGATCCAAGCATCAACATACTGCATGTCTCTCAAGAAGATTGACCTATCATCTCTGTGAGCAAAGATGATTTAATTTGGTTGTGCATTGTGGTTTAATGGATATCAGCTCAAAGTGAGAACTCAGAGAGTTGAGTTTGTTAGATTCACTTACACACAAATACCCTAGGGAAAGGTATGAATCCATCTCTTCTCCCTGACACCCCCCCCAGCTATGGGATGAATAGCAGGACAGTCTGAGTTAGCAACCAGTCTACCGCAGAAAGAAATGGCAACCTACTGTGGAAAAAAAAAAAAAAACCTACCTCATCAGTCATGTATTGAAAGATACATTATCGCTCAAGCATGTATAGCACTTAACTGACTGACTGAAGATTATAACATAAATTCAGGCTCTGCTTATTTTATCAGACTTTGGTTGGAAATAACAGTTCTCTGCCATTGCAATTGTAAAAAAAAAAATTACAAATATTGGTGGCCCATTACATTAAAAGAATGCACCAACTATCTATACAATTTGTTTCTATATAGGTGCTCCTATATTATCTAAACTGTAAAAGTCTTTTTGCCATTTATTGCTGAAATTGTAATCATGGGATATGAAGGATGTTCATTTCAAGCTTTAAACTGTAAACAAGACAAATGCTATACTTAGTATTTTTAAACTTTCTACCTTTAAAAATGGCCAACAAAATTACACAGAATATAACATAATTTTGGCAAGTTCCTTTTTGATTAGTTTTTGTTGCTTTTTGTTACATTCTCAACTAACCATTGTAGCTTAATGGTTAAATGTCATCCATGTTTCAAGTTACAGGATGTGTCTTATATGAAACTATTTCTTTATTCCCTTTTCCTGCATTTTAATGGCCAAAGCAAAATTGAAACGCATCAAAATAATTGTAATGGCAAATTTACTTCCTTTCAAAATCATAAGACAGTTTAAAAGTATTACTACACATGCATATAATTATCAGCCATTGCAGAACAAATGTCTTTCCCAAATTCTTTCATAATGACCTTGACTGTGCTTTTCTCTGTCTTATCTTATAAAGTGACCACTCCATCTTTTATCTAATCTTTTCCTACCATGTTATTCATTGGCTACCAGTCAAGCAATTATTTATACTCAGATCTGTTATCTTCTTTCTATGTGTCCCCTCCCACTACTAATTTCAGTTTTTGACATTTAATCACTCCTATGATATCTCTTTATTCTTTGATCCATATTGAACACTGTCTATTAGAGTTGCCCTTAGTGTTGCTTTTTCCATTGATCTGTGTGCATTTTTTAGTTTGTTTTTTATTTTTTTTAATTTTCATGTTTTACATTTGTATGTCATAGCTGGCATTATATATTCATCATACATTTTATGTTTTAAGCATATTGGTAAGGTGTTTTCATTTGATTTAATTAAATACTTTCCAATCTATCATGTTTTGTCATTTACATGGTCTTTCTTTAATTTAGTTAAATGTCTAAAGTATATGTATTCTTGGACTTCTAGTTCATTTATTTTTATGATCTTTTTCAAAATATTACAATTGAACATTCATTTGGTTTTATTTCTATTAATTTTAAAACCTATATTGAAACTTTCCCTATTCTGGTCATTTAACATTTTGTGTAATTCATCCAATGATTCAGCTATTAGTAAAATATCTACAGCAAATCATGGATAGTTTAACTATTCTCCATTTATACTTACTCTCATTTCTTCCCAGTTCATTTTCATGAAGATACTATCAAGACCTGCTGTAAAAGATCATGTGAAATTGTTTCTCCTCGCCTCACTCATTATTTCAAATCTTTATTTTAATTGCAACTTTCTCAAACTACTGCAGTATTGTTATATATTCTTAATAATTTTTATATAGTCCGATGCCTTTTCATAGTCAATCAAAGCTGAAGAAAGTGGTTTGTTAATTTCTGTTGTGTTTTTTTTTTTTGTTTTTTCAATCAGTTGATCTATCATTTGTAGCTGGTTTATTGTTAAGTTACCACACCTAAAACCAGCCTGTTCACAAAGCTGGTTTTTATGTAGGTATTTGTCAGTTTGTTTGTAATTACTTTTGAGAATAATTTGTATATGATTGATAGTTATAGTATAAGGCACTAGTATACATACACACACAAGTATGTTTATGTGTACAAACAGATCTGCATATGCTATATATTCTGTATCATCTTTGCAAGTCAGAACATAGATGTTTATTTGTCTGTGTGTGTCAGGAGAAAAAAAGAGAGAGGGTTAAAGATTGTAAACAATATACACTAGTGATGTCACCAATTTCCAACAGCTAATAGCTTTGAAATGTCAGTCAGCTGCCAGCCATGAACAGGCACAAAATGACCAAATGCATTGTTTCTGCCAGCCTACGTGCACTCTGCTACAAGGCAGCAGGAACAGCTTGTCTGCAATGCATGTCGGTGCCATTGCTGCCAATGCTATCGTTGACAAGTGCCACTGCCATCAGCCTCTTGTCTTGGTAATTAGGCCCTGACTTGTTGTGACCACCTTGAAGGCATCACTGCCATTTTCTTTTATTTTTGTTTTTGTGGAGAAAAGAAAGGTGAGAGTGTGGGTGTAAGTGTATTTGAGTGGCATGCTACTGCTGCAAAGTTCTGTGCAAATCAGATACAATTACTATTTCTCTTTCAACCTGTCCTTTTTTTTTTGTGCTGTCATTTCTTTTTTTTTTTTTTTTTTTTTTTTTTTTTTTTTTTTTTGACCCCATCTTCTGTGCCAATAAGCCTTCACAAATATTAAAATCCAAATGTCTTTCATGTCGAAGTTCCTCATTGTTTTGACTTGGTCCAGGAATTTTTCTTAGGTTTTATGGATATTAAAAAGTAAAACTTTTTCACCCCAAGTGAAGACAATGAAGCCACTAAGATGCAAGAGGTGTATGAGTATGGGAAAAAGAAAATATTATTAAGGAGAGAGTACAGTAAAAGAACAGGAATTAAAAACAGAAAAAGGTAATGATTGAAATTTCATTCAAATTTTTGAAGATTTTAAGTTGAGTGGAAAGCAAGAGACCAGAGGAGTGTTCCACAAGTCAGAAGTGTGAGAGAATAAACTGTTAACATTGAACTTAAAGTTACATTTAACTATTTCAACTGTAAAATGATGAGACCTTGCCACCAATCTAGTAGTATGCTTACATTCATAAAGTCTAGGTACTCAAGTGGAAAGCTCCTCAAAACAATAACCATGAAAATATTCATAGAAAAGGTACAAGGAACTATGTTATGGGGAAAATGACTGAAACTAAGATGCCACGTCAGGACCAATAAAATATATAGCAGAGACACCAGACCAGATATAGCAACAATATCCAATGCATAGATGTAAACTTATAAATATCTAAAATAGATTCTGATGAAGAAAATTATCTAGCATGACACAGTGAACCAACTTTCCTAGCAGCAGACCTTGCAAGTGATTCAATATAATCTTTTCACTTCATGTCAGTTGAAAACATTACTGTAAGAAGTCACAAGGAGTCACTCTCCTGGAGGTTAGCAACAGACATGCTGATGAAAGGTAAAAAAAGGTTCTCTCATGTTTAAAGGAGAGCAGTTTCATTTTAGTGATGTTAAAATTAATAGGCCCTAATCAGATTTACCATTAAGATGGGAATAAATAGTTGTCATCAGCATAGATACTGAGTTGAGGACTGATAACATCAGGAATATCATTGATGAAAAGTAGGAAAAACTTAGGTTCCAGGACAGAGCCCTGGGTGACACCTGCATGAATGCAAAAAGATCTAGATGTGTGGCCATTCAAGACAACTTTCATTTGCAATTTGATAAGAAAGCTTGAATCAGATCAAAAATTTATCCAGAACTACCATAAACTTTTCAACTTGGGAAGAAGACCAGCATGCCAAACCCTATCAAATGCCTCCAACAGCCCAAACTTCACTATTCAAGTGATAGCCATATTACTTATCTGAAAGAAGATCCTACAAGGTGAGCTGCTTAACCAATTCAGAGTTGATTAGAGCCTCTAGTACTTTCTCAAAAAGTAGTAGATTGCTAATAGGCTGATAGAAGGATCAAATGGTTTGCTGAATTTTTAAAGACTGGAACTACAAGAGGATTTTCAATAAGCAGGAAAGCAAGAAGCAATAAGGCACTTATTGTAGAGTTTAGAGAGAATAAGAGCCAGTTCAAGAGCATATTTCTTAAGGACTATTGTAAGGAAACCATCAAGTCCACACACTTTGTAAGGTTTTCAAGTTTAGAGATGACAGAAGAAACCACAGATGGAGGAGTTATATGCATATCACACAAGAGTGATTCAATTCTAAATGGAAAGTCAGGAAAAGATATTCCAGATGAGTCAAGAGGAGAATTTGAAGAATTTGCAAGCAAAACATTCTGTTTTATCAGCAGAAGATATTAACACCTCAAATTGAGAGGAGAGATAGACTTACTCATATTTCACACAATATTACATGACCACTAGTAGTCATGAGAAACCGAACTTGTTAGATGCTATATGGTACCTCATTCTGTCAGCAAATAAAAACTTTCTCTGTTTGGACACATTTACAATTATTACAAGCAGACAAAATAGAAGTGTCTGTTGTGATTGGAACTATCCCATTGGTATAGCCAGAAAAGGTAATTCTGTGGTCTATAGCAGCTTGACAGACAGGAATGAACCAAGAAAAAGATTGTGGTTTCACCTGGTATTTCCAACTAGGTACAAAAGCATGAATGTCAGCTTTAACCCAAGATAAAAACCTCAATGGCACTATTCTCAATGGGAAGGTTAAGAATATCAATCCATAGGGTTTCTTGAAGAAAGCCACAAAATGAATCCCAGTCAGTATGCTGGTAACAGAAAAAAGTCTTGTGGTACTATGTGTAAAATTTACAGTTAAGTTAAATCTATTATTAACAGTTGGTTATAAAATAGTACTTGTAAGTTTAATGGGAAAAATCTGGAAAGAAATTTAAGTTCACTTGGATTTTTATGAGCTAGATTGATAAGTGGAAATATATTTTCATTACAAAATAGTCTTTTATTTAGAGCTAAGATTAGAGAGAAAAGTTGTAGAATGAAAAATTGAAATATTAAATTTGGATTGGTTCAATAAACCAACGCAAAAGGCCAGATTAGATGTAACTGTAAGTTCTATATTAACAGTTTCTTTTCTTGCCTATGGAATTCTCTTCCAGTCTCTTGCTTTCCAGCCAACTTTGATCTTCAAAAATTCAAATGCAATGTCAATGATTATCTACTGTCTTCCTGATTCCCATTCTTTTATTGCTCTCTCTCCTTAATGTTTCTTTTTTTATTACTCTTTCACACTCAGTAATTCCCTTGTGTCCTAGTGGCTTTATTGCCTTGCTTGGGGTGAAATGAGTAAAAAAAAAAAAAAAAAAAAAAAAGTATTGAAAGTGAATATGACACTTGACTGATTATACTCATTGCTATCTATCTATTTTTTTTTTAATGATCCTGGCATTCTTTGCTAAGGTCCTTTTGAATGTAATTCCAGTTTGGTTAGATCAAGAACAGTAAATGAAAAAAAATCATTTTGACAAGTGATTGATTATGTGCCCCTATTTTTCATCAGAGAAACATATAGCCCTAAAATTATTAAAGAATATTTTTTATTAGGAATTTTAAAGTACTTCTAAATCCCCTACAGATTAAGTTTTCTAAAATTGTTACTTAAATTTCCAAATGTCTCAAAACATTTTGTTTTTACTTTGGAAATAGAGAACTCTTTGTTTCAAATGATAGATTAATGAACTTTGATAATTTAAAATTTGGCCTACACAGAAAAAGGGGTTTAAAATTTTTTTTTTATTTGATGATGATGATGGATGTTTGGATGATGCATGTGGTGTGATCCCACTTTACTGGATAAGAGAGAGAATTGATCCAATGAAATTATAAATAGCAATATGAAGACTTGACCCAGAATTTGAGATATTGTGGAAAATTATCAAATGAAACATAAAATATCATTAATCAAGGAACCCAAAAACTTCAGATTCCAGCAACCCTCTTAAGAAATCTCAATATAAATTCATCAGTTTCGGTTCTTTTCTCAAGGAACCCTTGTCTCCCCTCATTGCTCAATGATGTTATAATCTGAAGTATTGAAGAGGACTGGATAATGCAAACTTAAGAAATTTCAAGCCAGTATGAAGCTAAAATGTTTGGTGTCTACTTTTGTTTGAAAGCTCACCATCACTTTTCACTATTTATACTAACTTTACTTTCTTGCACTGTATCAATGATCTTTTTCATTTCATGAAGAGTAGCCTCTTAGTTAACAGATTGACAAAGATTGGGGAAGACTTAATTCAATGTTTGTAATTCTAATTGAATAACTGCATTTTTAATTCTTTATAAACAGAATTTTTTTTTCTCTGTATCTTTGATCAGGAAAGCTGACAATCTAGTAGCATGATTTATTAGGTGAAGTAGATGGACATCTCTAAATTTGTTTAGCCATAGCTATACATTCACCAAAATTAGTTACCAATCAGTGGGATTTCTTCCCCTTTTCTGCTCGTCTGTGGCAAAAGGTTGCATTACTCTTTACATACTGTGATATTTTCATAATTGCAGCTGAGAGTTAAAAATCATCTCTGCAAGCATATTTTTTATTAATTGTAATAGTTTCTCAGACTAATTAAACTTTAAATCAACTAATCTTCCTTGTTTCAGAAAATTATATTTTATTTTTGTACGATTCTTTAATAAATGGAATTACATTGTACTGACAGATTTGTAAATATGGTGAAAATAGTCATTTTCAGCAATTGAAAAAAAAACTCATTCCAATCAATTTAAATTCATCTTGAAATATAGCAAAGTAAAACTAAAATAAAAGCTTCAAGAAAAATTTTTCATTTTCATAAATTAAATTTAAACTTTAGGTATCACTTTTCTTTGGAGGTACCTAGTTATATGGTAGTAAATATACTCTAACAACAACAACAACATAAAGAAGGTATTTTGTTTGTTAAATTCTCTATGTGGGCATTTGTTAACCCAATACTCCCAGATTTTCTACACCTAGATGGGTTCTCAAATCAATCAGTGGGATTTCTTCCCCTTTTCTGCTAAGCTCTAATTCTACCACAGTATGGTATTCCTGCCACTAGTACAGTGCTGTTCAATAAAAGTGACTCATCTTATTTTTTTTATTAAAAATATTTTTTGTCTATTGTTTTTGGGGTTAAAATAATTTTTAATCTTACTAATATAAAGACCCCTTCCCGACCACCTAGGAAAAAGTTTATTCACCCTAAGGTATTCTATTGATAATTATAAATTTGGATATAAATGAGATTCAGGAAAAAACTCTGTTAAAAAAAAAGTGACTCAGATATCGCATTCTAATGATTAAACTGGTAAATTTAAGGAGCTTTTGACAAAATATTGAAAACTATTTTACAATACACTCAGAACAATATTCTAGAGAATTCTAGAACAGCTTAAATTAAATTCCAGAAAGCCTCATACAATATAAAAACAGCTTGAAATAGCCACTCAGAACCACTTAAGACATCTATTATTGCCCTCTCAAAAGCAGGTAAGTCTACGAGAGAAATTGCTATAACTTCACAATCAACTGTCTCTCGAGTGCTTAGTATTTATCAATCCACCCACGAGGATAGAATGTGGCACAAGGCCGGTTTAATGTGGGTATCTCCGAGCCCGTAGGCTCAGCCAAAAATATAGCCTTTTTGAACCCGCCTAGACGGATTCAGGCCCTGTTTACCTCCCCGAATGAAACCTTGCCCTTCGGCAAAGCTTCGTCCGGGTTCCTCTCTGCTAATGCAGAGAGTTCGACAGACGCTGACTCGGAAGCTCACAAAGGCAGCGTACTACACTTTGATCATTGCCCCCAGGCCGAGTGCTTAGGGCACATAATGATGCCACTCCTGCTCCAAGGAAGCAAACAAGGGGATGAAAGAAAAAGATTGATAATAGAACTGGCAGAGTAATCAAGAGAGAAGTTGTGAAGAATAGGACTATAACTAGCCAAGAAATTGCAGCCAGTTTAAGTGAAGAGCAAGGTGTTAGTCTTGCCTCTTCAACAGTCTGTCGGTGGCTGTTAGAACAAGGCTACAAATCTTGTACACGAAGGTTTAAGCTGCTAATAAGCAAAGCCAACAAAGCCAAGAAACATAAGAGAAAAAAAATGGGCTCACTACAAAAATTTCACCGTAGAAGACTGGAAGAATGTTCTCTTCTCCGATGAAATGAAAGTTGAGCTAAATTCAAAGGATAAGTGATCTAAAATCCGAAGAAGAAGCTTTGAAAGCTCTTTGAATTTAGCAGTAAGTACTGTCAAGCATCCGTTCAATATAATGTTCTGGGGTTGTTTTTCTTTTCATGGAACTGGTTTCTTAAAAGCTATTGAAAAGACCCTCAGGAGTGAGCAGTATAAGAGAATTTTAGAGTCTTGTCTGCTCCCTTCTGCTGAAAGGGTGCAAATTGACCCCACCAAGCTCATTTTTATGCAGGATAATGCTCCCTGTCAAAAATCAAAATTGATGAAGGAATACTTTGATGAGAAGCAGGTGAGTGTTATGACATGGCCGCCCCAATCTCCTGACCTCAACCATATAGAAAACTTATGGAGCATTATAAAGTACAGGCTCTCGAGAAAGCAGTTGAGCAACAAAGAGGATTTGATTGTGAATTTCATATCCGAATGGAATTCAATGCTTGGAGATGAGATTTGCCAGTACCTAATCAAGTCAATGCCAAAAAGGGTTGAAAAGGTTATTCAAAATAAAGGAGGACCCATAGATTATTAAATATTTTGAACTATATTACCTATTATAAATAAATTATACCTCTATTATTATTTATTTAAAGCTGTTCGGTTATGTTTCTATTGATTACTAGTTGCAGGAAATAAGTGAGTCACTTTTTTTTGCACAGAGTTTTTCCCTAAATCTCATTTATATCCAAAATTTTAATTATCAATAGAATACCTTAGGGTGAGTAAACTTTTTTACTAGGTGGTCGGGAAGGGGTCTTTATATTAGTAAGATTAAAAATTAGTTTGACCCCAAGAACAATAGGCAAAAAAATTTTTAAGTAAAAAAAATCAGGTGAGTCACTTTTATCGAACAGCACTGTAGGTATATTATGGGCTAATTGGACAAAATCCCAGCCTCTTATTATCCCAAAAGTCAACAAAATCCAAATCTCATAAATGAAAGTCTCATATAAAAAGAAACAAATTTAACATTTAAAATTTCAAGGAACTTTTAATTCAAATTTTAATATCAAGTTGAGACAATAATCCTAATAATATCCAATATATACACTTATATGTATAAGAAAGTTATTTCATGAATAAAAACTTTATTTAAGCCCTAAATTCAGCATAATGTTAAATTGTATATCTGTGTTTTGTTTATGTTTTGGTGCAAACTTTAAAAAAACACCCTTCTTAAGTCATCCTTCACATAAAGTCAGGTTTTATATGATACTAAGACTCACTATGAAATATATTGAATATATGACTAGCATTATTAGAGGTTGGACCAATTTACAATGAATTTCTATAGCAAACAGAGCGAATCTATAAACTTGTGAAATACCTGACAGAAATCAGTCTTTCTTGTACATATGTGTATATATTGGATATTATTATTATTATTAATGTCTCAATTTGATATTAAAATTTGAATTAAAACTTCCTTTAGTTTTAAATTTGTTTCTTTTTATCATGAGACTTTTTTTATTTATGAGACTGGGATTCTGTCCACTTCTGGGATAAGAGGCTGTGTTTTTGTCTTGGTTTCCTATTATGGTGCTGACAATGGCTATTACTATGGCCATAAAAGATATCTGATTCCTCAAATTGAATGTTGTCTTCTATTTTCATTTCTGGATGTGAAAAGACATTTTTTCACTTGCAATTTTGTCTATTCCCAATTGTAAGACATCATACTCTGCATTTTCATTGGGAGTAACAGCTATTGCTGGTCATAGTTTTGTTTTCTTTAAACTACTGAAACTTTTCCAGACTTCTAATTCATTATTATTTTCATAATTATTGCCATTCTCGAAAATTGGTGGGGACTTATTCAGATTTAGCTGAAAGCATGATAATTTTTTTTCTTTTCAAGTAGTACAGTTAAATACATTGAAAGCAACATAACTGATACATGTAAATCAAATTTCTTACTATTTCAAAGTTGGTGTAGAATAACTGGTAATGGCAATATTCTTAAACTCAGAAATAACAGTAATACATTTCATTCAAAACAGGTTGCTTACAATTTTTGATTTGAATATTTTCCTTGGCAAAATTTTCAAATCAAAAATTGTAAACAGCCTATTTAATTTGACAAGTAAACAAAAACATTCAATTCACAGCACATAGGTTTAAATTGCATTGAATAATCCATAAATCCATTGATTTTTTTTTTAGATTTTTTTTTCACTTACTTTGTAAGGCTTTAATTTAAAGTAAATACCTTCACTTTTTTGCTGAAAAACAGCATAGCATGGTGAAAAAGACCCCAAACTGAACAAAGTTTTATCATCAAAATGTTTATTATTAAGAGAAAAGACCAAGGTATTTTTTTACTATTTTAGTTAATTTTTTAATCCTTTCTGGCACTTTCGAAATTTTGCATAAAAATCTTATATATTTTTTTTTTTTGCGTCATGTAATATTTATGATTAGCATTTTTGCACTTTTTTCCAGTGAGAATTGATTTGGAAATTCTTGCAAAAATCAAATAATTACCAGATTTTAATGAAACTTTCAAGACTTATTAACAAATGAATTAAATTATTTTTGAAAATTTTGTTTTTTTATAAAATCTAGGTAAAAATTTTTTTAACATATATTACACCACCCCACACACTTACTTAATTTAATGAAATTTTGAAAAATTAAATTTTCATCAGAAAATTTTTTTAGTTAAAACCAGGACTCCTTGGAGAATGTAAATCAACATTTTCTTTTTTTCAAACTACTACTCATTTCCCAAAAATCTGCTCTGAATCAAAATGCAGTAAAACTATAACATTATTTAATTAGAAAACTTTTAATTACTTTTATAAATAAGATTTATTAAGGATACTATGGTCTTAAAAAAAATTTTTTTTTGATGGATAATGAATTTTTACAAAAATATTTTCATTTTTTAAAAATTTTAATTATAATAATTTATAATATATAAATCTTTTAATTCTGCATTACTTTTATCCAGTTAGGCGATATTTTATTAAGTGAAAACTATATTTACTAATCAGAAATTGAAAAGCTTAATGTATTTTGCTTCAAGATAT
This sequence comes from Acanthosepion pharaonis, assembly GCA_903632075.3. Classification (NCBI taxonomy): domain Eukaryota; kingdom Metazoa; phylum Mollusca; class Cephalopoda; order Sepiida; family Sepiidae; genus Acanthosepion; species Acanthosepion pharaonis. The sequence goes on from CAHIKZ030000320.1 coordinate 2,112,467, forward strand.
TTAAAATAATTTTTTTTTTTTTTTCATGTATATAAAATATTACGTAATGTGCTCTTGTTTGAAGAATGGCCAACCATACACAACTTTATAAGAAAAGAGGAACAATGACTACAGTAAATTTAAAATCAACATTCCTATAATTAGATTATGGAGAATTTTTCCAACATTTTTAAGATTACTGAGTACTTAAAAATTATATAAAAAAGTTGCTTACCAGTCATTTTCTTAAATTATGTTTTAACAGATAAGGTCTCTATGGACCTGTCAACACCTTATCAGTGCTTGTTAAGTGATTAACAAGTGATGAAAAGCATGTAAATCATTGCTAGTGTTTGTTTTAAAAATCCAGTTTTCTGTTATTTTCAATTTAAATAATATTTTTTCTAATCAGATTAATTATACTTTAAATCAGCTAATACTCCTCAAATAAAATTTCAGAAAAGTATATTTTTTGGAAGATTTTTAAAAATGAGAATTAACTTTTGTTCACAAATGTGTCAAAAAAGGCTGATTTTAATGATTTTACTGAAAGCGACCAAAAAATTGAGATTTTAACCAATATAATTTCTATCTGAAATACACAGGAGTATTTTGCTTACTGGAAATAGTAAATTTAATCATTCAGCTTTCAATTAAAGCTAAAAAAAAAGCTTCAAGAATGCTTTTTCATTTTTAAAAATAAATTTTAAACCTTAGGGCTCGAAAATTAGTGGAGTACCAAGTTTAAAGGCTTTTGATAATTTGTGGTATAAAGTGTTTGCTGCACAAACTAATTCTAGCTATGTGGAATCACTGGAAGGGTCTTTTCAAATCTAGTCCTTCCTAATGAGTAGGTCGGTCTCTAAAGGTAGTTATCCCCAAGGTCCACTTCTTGGTCCATCTCTTTGCCTATTTTGCATACTCTAATCATTTGTGAATATCTGTGCTGATGATACAATATATGGGTGCACCTCCTAAACCCTAGATGACCATAGCTTGACAGCTGACATTTCTTCTGACCTAGCTCTAGTAGCACAGTGGTGGAAAAAATTGTTTGTCACATTCAATATCTCAAAACACCAAACTAGTGATATTCCACTAATCCTTGTGAATGGATGTTGCCAGAGAGAGGCTTGGGCACCTATTGTGACTTAAACTCAGCCCAGACCTTAATTGGAACTCATACATACTATCTATCACTAAAGATGCTGGAAAAATGGTTGATTCCCTGTCTGTTCCTCAAGTACCTGACTCCTCTTGTTACCCTTTACCTTTACAAGAACAAGATCAGGCCAAAAATGGAGTACTGTTGCCATATATTGCTAGGTGCTGCCTAGTCTTCTCTTTCCACTATTGTTGGAGTCCAAAAGCCTCTCCATATCTTTGTTGGTAACAAATTATTTTCCACCCAACAACCCCTTTCCCACAGATATGATGTCACAAGCCTCTTGCTGCTCTATTGCTATTCCCATGGAAACCGCTCAAATGAACTACACACCTTAGTTTCACCAGTCCTGACATTCATGGCTAGGACCTGCTATACCATACACATTGTAGTGAACCACCCTCATTCCCTTTGTATTCCTTTGGTGAGATGTAAGTTCTCTTCTCTATATCATGAGTTGAGCAGCTTCTTCCTATGAACTGCTGGCTTGTGGAACTGTTTCCCAAAAGAATGCTTCCCCACTCACTACCATCTTAACCTGTTCAAGTCTAGGGTTAACTGTTATCTTCCACACATGTATGCATAAACTGTTCCTCTTACTCTATAACTTTCTACCTCAAGTGGTTCTCTGACCTTGTATAAAAAAAAGCAAAAAATTATGCTCTGCTAACAATCATTAATTAATCTTGAAACACATTTCTCTGTCTATGTTTTCAACTAAATAACAGTTTTCTCTCATGATAATCTTCTTTATACCAACTTCATATCATGGGACCTAACTCCACTCACTCTTACAGAGACCATCAGTTTTTCTTTTCTTTATGACTAAGTTGCTTTGCCTAGGGTATTTTGACCAATCCTGTAAAGAGACTGTATCATATTAAAAAAATGTCTTATGTGGGTGGAGAGAGATTGTTGATGGATAGTGACTAAGGCAATGAAAGGTATGACTTGCCATACATAATATAGATGCTAAATTTTAAAAAGTTTACTTTTCTGTTCATCTGGGAGGAGGAAAAATACAGAATATGTTCATTTTGTACTTGTAAAATCTCTGATAGTAATGGGGTTGCAGATAATAATTTGAGATAAATAATTAAAATACACCAGTCATCATCTGAAGGAAACAAAATAAAACAAAAAAAGTTAGTCTATTCAGTGAAGACAGGTGTTAGAATTTTAATTTTATCTGCATGCAAGTGATTATATTTTGATTTTAATTAATTTAACAATTTCATTTTCACTCCATTTGGTCACTGGTTCTTTTATTACTTCATTCTCTTGTTACAACCATGAATACTGCTGCTGTCATAATGTTTAGCAATATCTGCCTAATGGTGTTTTTTTCACATGATTGCTAATTTTTTTTTGTACTGTTTTATGATTAATTGTTAATGACATCTGCTTGGAAAATGTCTTTACTGTTCATTGATATTTTCAGCTATGAATTACAAGAAATGACTACTTTTTTGAATCTGCTCTTATGTTTTTCATTCTCCTGAGATTTAAAAAAAATTTTTTTTTCAATTGATTAGCAAGAGAAATATTTCATTCTATGAATGTACTCTAAAAAATACCATTTAAATTTTTAATTGAGCAGTTAAAATGTATTGCATAATGTCAATGATTATTTCTTGCCTTGCCATTTTTCTATTTATTTAATAAAATGCATCTATTTACTCTTCATGCTTTCTATGCAAATCTCTTCATCCTTGTCAATTGAAAACCACTTAGTATCTATATACTTTCAACTGTTATTTATTTATTTCACTCTGTTCATATACCAATATATTTATGTCTATCTAAGCATGTCCATAGCTGTTTTTATCTATTTAAACCTATCTTGGACTATGCATACTTATCTTCATTTGTTCTCTTTATCTATATACTATTTACAAATATATCCCTTTTTGCCAAGTTCTATTTTTATTTTATTATCTGTGAAATTTCTTTCATTCCTATAAATTCTAAATCAATTCATTAAATGGTAACATTCAAAGAAGCATTTTCAAATGATGTTTGATGTTTTGGGAAGTGGATCAAGCTGAGAGCTTTTCAGCACCCTTCATTTCTGTTCAAATTGTCAATTCATTTACACTTGAAAGTGCTTCTTGTATAATTTTGAGAAGAGCCTTTATTATTCCAGGAGTTGTTAAGATTACTGCACTCCTTTTTAGTGTTACTTTGTTTTTAGCTGAAACATTGTAGTATCAACAAAAACAATACCAAAAATAAGTTTAATAATTCAAACAACTCTAGAAATCTGCTGTCATATTTTATATTAGTGAAAAATCAGTTAAATTGATATAAAAATTAGTTTAATATAATTTCTCTAACATGATACACATTTTTTTTATTTCATTATAATGGATTTTTAAAAATGAAAAATTTTCTTGAAGGTTTTTTTAATTAATTAATATTGTGCCAGATTTTGGACTTAAATAAAGTTTTTATTCACGAAATAACTTTCTTGTACATATTTTTATATATTGGATATTATTATTATTGTCTCGGTCTCCACACATGTATGCATAAACATTAAAATTTGAATTAAAAGTTTCTTGAATTTTCAATGTTGAATTTGTTTTTTTTTATATGGATTTTGTTGACTTTTGGGATAATAAGAGGCTGGGATTTTGTCTGTTTATCCCATCTTCTTTTATGTGCCATGTCTCTTTAGGACGTAGGCAATCATGGCTCTCCATTTCTTCCTATCCCTTCTAGCTCTCAATAAGTTTTCTCTTTTTACTACTTCTCCCAGACCCTGTTCTACCATCCACTTGCTTAAGCCCGCTAAGTATGTCATGCATTGCATTCCCTTGTATTTCTTTCCCTCTATCTGCCCTGTGAGTATCAGATTTTCCAAGCACTCCTTTCTCATTACGTGACCCAGAAATTTCAGCTGCCCCTTCCTGATGTTAAGTATAAGTTTCCTCTTTGTTTGCATTCTCTCCAAAACCTCATCATTGCTCACATGTTTGGTTCATGTTATCCTTAGCATCCTTCTGTAAAACCATACCTCTGTTGCCTTGAGTCTCTTCTTTATCTTTGAGAAGACCATCCAACATTCACTGCTATAAGGGAGGGCAGATATCATGTAGCACTTCAGTACTCTTTTCTTTTTACCAACAAAATCCTCCTGTCTTGTAATACACTACCTAATTTTTGGAATGCATCTTTGGCCATCCCAGTATGTCTTTGGATCTCAATGTTGCACTTACCATCCTCTGTCAGAGCACTTCCCAGATATTTAAATTTCTGCACCTGCTTGATTTTAGTGTCCCCAATCTGTAAATTGCATTTCAGGCTCATCTTTTTGCTGATGACTATGCATTCTGTCTTTTTTCAGTCTATGCTTAATTCCTTCTTCTCACTCTTCTTTGTTACCTTCTGTAGAGGGTTTTGTAGTTTCCTTTTTGTGTCTGCTATCAGCACTGCATCATCTGCATATCTTATGTTGTTAAGATTGTGGCCACCAATCATGAATCTTTGTAGGATTTCCAGTTCTCTCAGAATTACCCATCCTTTTGCATTTGTATTGCTCTTTCTGATAACATTCTGGGCATGAATATTGTGTTTCTTGTTCTGGTGTTTTTAATGAACCCCCACTGTTCTTGTCCTATCTCTGACCTGATTCTGCTGCGCGCTCTATTCATCAGAATACGGATGATGAGTTTTGTTATGTGGCTCATTAGGCTGATTGTTTGGTGGAGCTCACATTCATTTGCACCTAGTTTCTTAGGTAGTCTTATGAAAATAGTTCTGCTGAGATCTTCCAGTATATCTTCACTGTTGTAGATTTCATTTATTATTTCTGTAATCTTGTCAATACCAAAATTATCTAAGGCTGTCAGTATCTCTGTTTCCATCTGGTCCTGCCTTCTTGTTTCTGTTCAATTTGGTCAGTGCAACTTCTACTTTAGTTTTTAGAATTTTGGTCCCATTGATAATTCTGGATATTGCCGGTCGTTCTCTTTTGTCATGAAAGAGTTCTCCAATATATTCATTCCAATGCTGAAGAATTTTCCCCTTCTCTAATATGAGTGTTCCATCCTTGGATTTTATGCAACCTTCTCTCCTGTTAGTTCCCTTATTTGTTTATGCACGTCTCTGTTGTCTGTGCTACTCAATCTCTCTATTTATGCATATTTTTTGTTTAGCCACTCTTTAGCCTGCTTGCATTTGGTCCTTATTTTTGCTGTGTAATTTTCTGTATTCCATTCCGTATCTTGGCAAAGTTTTCTGTCTCCTTTGCATCATGTTGAGAATCTCATCAGTGATCCATTTGTTTTTTTCTTTTTTCATTCTCCTTTGGGATGATATCATTTGCTGATGTCACTAAAGCTTCTCTTAATGTACTTCATTTCGAGTTTTCATTGTGTCCCTAGTATCTTCTTTTCACACTGTTTATATATTTATCCTTCAGGTTTGGGTTGCTCAGGAATTTGTTGTATTGCAATTTGGGTGATGCGTTGGGCTTCTTCAGTTTTCCATAGTTTCACATATAACAGCGTGACGGTTGCTTCCGCAGTCGGCATTTGGATAGGTTTTGCAGCGAACCATTGCATTCCTGAATCTTTTGTTGATAGTTATGTAGTCAATTTGTTTTTTAGTTTATCTTCCTGAGCTTCTCCATGTCCATAATTGTCTCGGATATTCTTGGAACCATGTGTTGGTTATTACCTGATCATTGACCAGGCACCACTGGATCCATTTTTCTCCACATTTGTTACCGGTTGCTTGTCCGAATTTGCCAGCTATCTCCCTTGCTCTCTCACTCTTACACTGGTGTTCAGGTCTACCATGATAATTATGACTTGTGATTTGCATTATCTAGCATGGAGTAGAAAGATTTGATTTCTTCTTCCTTGTTTTGTGTTGTCGTAGCTATTATGATAGCTATGTTCAAAGGCTTTCCTTTCAGTTTGACTATCAGGATTCTTTTGGATAATTGGTAGTATTCCAGAAAGCATTTCTTGCATTCCTGATCTAGTAACAATCCTACTCCTATATGCAGGCAGAGTGAAAAACAATAATGTTTTTCACTCTGCCTGCATATATAATCCTGTGTAATTCTTCAATAAAAGTCAAGGAAATAAAAAAAAAAAAAATTTCTTTTTTGAATTGCTGTCATCATTTTCAAGGTTTTAAAAGAGGTTTGGCACCTCATTGAACTTTACCCCACTACCAAATGACTTTATCTTTATTTAGACCCCTACTCCACCTCACTAACCCATCAAAACCATCGGATTTGGTTTCTCAAATCGAGATGTATTTATAGAGTCTGCTACACTTTTCACTACATGACCATTGATTCAAGCTTAGCAAGATTATGAAATTCCAATTGTAAGTAATAAGAAATCTTTTCTCCATGATATTGTTTGGAATGTATTTTTTTTTATTTCTGTTAGGTTAATGTGTTAATTTCAATTGCATATTGCTTGAATAGTTGTTAACGGGGCTTATACTAAGTTAACACTTAATCATTTTATTCTTTTCCCCAACCTTACCAATTTTCTGCCTCCTCACTAACTCTGACCCACAAATATATATCTCTATTGGTAAGTATTCCACAGTCGGAATATCAGTGACTGAACTGGCTACCTCATTCAATGTTGTTGCTAGTGAGGCGGCTTGTTAGCAAGCCAGTAGGACAAAAAATAAAACCTAACAAAAAGTAGATGAACTTTCAATGAGTCAATGGCCTGCTAATTAGTGTCTCCATAAACCACCTTGGAGAAGGTAACAGGAAACCACTCCACTATTAATCCCAAGAAATATCATGGCAAATAACACACGTATTATGAAACCTAATGGTATGAAGTTTTGAAGGTTCTAAAATAGAATAAAAAAAATATAATAATCAAAAATTCCTTTGGTATATCCTCTTAATAATAACAAAGATTTTGACAAACTTTGTTTTTATTAAGTTTGGGGCATTCTTTCATCATGTCTGCTTAAGGCACCTACTTATAATGTTGAATTACCTTTGAATTTGAAAAATTTAAAAATTGGATAAATATATGCAGTATTATAAATAATCATGTATTATCTGTAAGAATGACTTGTGTATCAGTTTTCATTTAAGACTTTACTAATTGTAATTGTGTATAGGCTAATTTGGCACAAGGGCATTATTCTAGAGTTAGTGCAAGACCATTACAAGCCACTTTAAAACAGGCTTTACTTTTCAGATAAAAGAAAACACATCCTCTGTTGATGCTACATACTTGAAAAACTTAAAAAGTTCAAGGTCTTGTCCTTATTGCCATAACATGATCGTTCATTACCTGTTTGAAAAATGTGACAATTTGTAGTCTGTCAAGATGTCATATTATTATCTACCTGGATGAGCACTTAACAACCTCTTTTCATTAGTGCCAATGCCATCAACCCATCTGCCATCCTCTACTATTCTCATTTATGTTTTAACAAGACAATCTGTTACATGGGGGTAGGTCAAGCAGGCTTTAGAGTTGTCTTTTTTTTTTTTTTCTAATTATTCTTATGACATTTGTGGATGTTGGTCGGTTTCATTTTACTCAAGGTAAAGAAAAATGATCCAAGCTCACTCTCTTTCTCATACTTTCTATCAATCATGGTCTGTCCAAGTTGCGCTGTCTCAATCTACTCATAAATATGTACAAAAATTCAGTTGTTTAGCATGTGTACTTTTTGACCTGAAAGATTAGAGCTAAACAGTCTTTTTAGTTCAAGAGCTGTCAATACTATTATATACATGTCTTTTTACCTTCCTACCTATATATATTTTCTTGTATTAACTGTCATTATTATTATATTTTATTCTATTATGTAATGACCTATTTGTTGATGTCAATCTGTTCACTGACTTTCTAACATTGTGTTTTTTACTGATATACCTATGTACCTTCATACTCAAAACTTGTATAATATTTTCCCCATCCTCCCAAATCCCATTATCTCAAGTTAATTTATTACCAGTAGAACCATCAATCGTTCATATCTAACTATGTACTTATCTAATGCATAATGATTTCATTTAATCCTATAGTAAAAATTTCTTGATACAAAATGTAAATTCAATTATACAAATCTGGACACACTGTCTCTTTTAATTTAGAAGTTCAGGTAAAAGTCATGATTTCTTTGTGTGCCATAGAAATGTATAATCTCTAAGCGCCATAAGTCTCTATATGCTTGGTAGGTCAGTATGCCATTGTATTATTCTGTATTCTCAAGAAGAAAAAGTTGAAGAGGACATTTTTTTTTTTGTGCTTCAATTCACATGTTTTATCACTGTGACAAAAGCCTGAATATTATCCAAAAGCTGTAACATGATCATATGCCCATAGACAGAAATGAGGTATATGAGTCTATGATTTTCTTGTCTTTTTTTTCTTCTGTTGAAGATTTTATCATTTTATCTTGGGAGGGGGATAAAATAAGATCATCTCTGAAGCAAAATAAATGTTAGCAGTTAGGGATTTTCTTACCTTTGTCCCACTTTTTGTATTTCTCTCTCCATCAACACTCACCCCACCCCCAGTACAGTGTGGTTGTTAAATACAAATAAATCAAAACATAAGCTGGGGGGGGGACTATGAATGTGAGGCACCTCTACATTGTAGAAAGTGTATGTCTTTTTTCATGAGTGAGGCTGAAAGTGTGTGTGTATGAGAGAGAGATTATGTATTTGTATATATTAAAGAAAGTATAGAGAAGCCACAATAAAGTAATGAAAATCCAGAGATTTTATAAATTACCTGTCATAACTGGGTCTTTTATATTTCTTATACAGTTTATACTCATTAAATTACATCAGAATAAAAAGTTACACTTCTAAAAAAATTATTTACTTTGTTTTTTGGGGATTTGCTTAATACCAACTACCACTAAAATTTGAGCTAAAAAACTTTAAAATAACATTTAAAATAATTTAAATGTCTCCTATTTAGTAAAATTTTGGTTCTCTGTGAAAGATAATAGCCAAAAGCTAATATATAAAAAAGTGAAAGAAATTTATTCATTTCAATAAGGCTTTCAGATATTTTTAAAAAGTTCTTATCAATTTATCATTGATCTGCCATTTTAATTTAAAAATGCTGACATAAAATTTAATGGCCAACAAATAATACTATTCTCAGCCTTTTCCTAACACACCATGATGATAAGCAACCAATAAAATAAAACTGAACCAGTTCGACAAAAAACAGAAATCCCTCAATTTTTCTTTCTCCAACATTCACAGTATTTGTACCAACTTCTGCAGTGTGGATTCATTTCTTTTCTAACACTCTGTGGACATTCTAGCTCCCTGCAAAACTATTCTTGATTCCTGGCTATCTTCTCTTTAGGAAGGACTCTAGTGTCTACATGTATGGCCTGGGTGTTTATCTTCCGCAACATCACCCACTGGTTAGGGAACTCTCTCTTGAGTCTCCATACCATTCTTACATGTTTCTCCATCTAAACTCAGTCAGCTCTCTCTTCTTTCTCTATCATTCTCCTTCCTCTCATGACTGTTGTGTGCTAGATAGTATCTTTGATAAGGTAGATAAGACCCTCTCTCTATACCGGTTTGCAAATATCTTTGTGTTTGTGGCTTCACTTTCCACCATGTCAGGTGGTTTAATCACTCTGTCACTGACCTTGCTAGCATCCCAACCCTGAATTTCTCTATCACTCAATCTTTCACACAAATAGTGGATTTAATCCTGATGGACACACGTCTCTTCTTTACTTCTACACCTGACTCATGTCATAGTTTGCAGCTCTGCTCTCTTGTCAACTCTGATCATACAGTAGTGTCTGTAAATATCTCTTTCCAACCTCCTATCAGTCACAAACCTATTACTAACAGAATATATTTCTGTTATCAACACGCCGACTGGGATTCATTCCTTGATTTTCTTTGTGATGTCTCTTGAAATGAAGTTTTTAATCATCCTGTTCAAAAATGTGCCACTAAGATCCCTTCCTGGGTGAAAGCTGACATCAAAGCTTTCATTCCAGCATGGAAATACCAAGTGAAACCACAATCATCTTCTTGGTTCTCACCTACATGCTCAGCTATTATAGCACACATGAATCACTTCTTCTTGCTGTACCAGAGTGACAGGTCTGATTGTAACAGACATCTCTTTGTCACTGCGTGTAATGAGTGCAAGTGTGTCTTCAAAGAAGCAAAGTTACTGCTTGCTGAAAGAATGAAACAATGTATAGCCTCTTGCAAGTTTGGTTCTAGAGATTATTGGCACCACTGCAAGAGTGTGCTGAATAACAGCAAATCCTCAATCCCTCCTCTCTTCAATCAATTTGAAGTTCTGACATCTACATAAGGTTGAGTGCTTTGCTCAGAAATTCTCTTCCAGCTCTAAACTTGACTAATCTGGAGTACCCACACCTGATTTCCCCTCTAGAACAGGCTCTTCTGAGTGATATGCATATAAACCCTGTCACTGGTTTCAGAAATCATTTCCATACTAGACTCTCACAAGGCAAGCAGAGGTGATGGGATCCCTGCTGTCATCCGAAAGAAATGTGCTCCTAAGCTAGCTCCAGTTCTCTCTAAACTCTACAACAATTGCCTTGCTGCTTCCTGCTTTCCAGCTTGTTAGAAGTCTCCTCTAGTTCCTGTTTTTAAGAACACTGGTGAACCTTCAGACCACTCAAATTATTACCCTATTAGGCTCTTAGTGTTTTCATCAAAGTATTTGAAGATCTAATCAATCTTACTTCTCATAACCTCCTTTCAGATAAACAATATGCTTTTTGTTTCACTTGGTCTATCACTGAAATTTTAACTGCCATCACTGAATTTGTATATCTAGCTCTAGATAACAATGGCTAAGCTCAGGCTGTGGCTCAAGATATCTCTAAGGCATTTGACAGGATTTTGTATGCTGGTCTTCTACACAAGCTCCAGAGCTATGGTGTCATAGGACAAATGTTTGGTTTAATATAATTCTTCTTATCAATTTGTGAAATGAGGGTTGTGCTGACCTGGCTGGCTTCCAGATCCAAAGGCTCTATCCTAGGTCCCACACTATTTCTGATCTTTATCAATGATCTCCCTGATGTTACTACCAGATGACACTACCATTTACTCCTGTCTCATTAGCAATCTGTCATATCTAACAAAACAAACCTGGCAGCTGCTCTTGAAAAATACCCCCCCCCCAAATCAATGTATAACTGGTGAAAGAAATGGCATGTAAATTTTAATGCCTCCAATACAAAACTACTTTCATTTAACAACCATAGAGAACTGTTTATGCCTGTCATTAGCATGGCTGACACTAGACACATTTTCCATTGACATGAAGTGGAGAGCGACTATATCAAATCAATAGCTGCATCTACCACAAGGAAAGTTGGGTCACTGTGTCATGCCAGAAAATTTTTCTCGTCAGAATCCATTTTGGCACATTTATAAATCTACCATTCATGTGTACATTGAATACTTTTTCCATATCTGGTCTGGTTCTCCTGTTGTACATCTAGAGATTCTTGATAAAATCCAAAGAAGGATCTGTAATGTAATCAATCCTAACCAGGTATCTTGACCAGTCATTTTTTCACTGATGTGACTTGATTTCCCTCTGTCTTTTTTCTACAAATATTTTCATGGCAACTGCTCTGACAAGCTTTTTTCCATGTTGTCCTGACTACATGAATTTAAGCGTTGGTACTAGATTGGCATCTAGGTTCCACTCTTTTACTGTTGAAATAGACAAATATAACCATCAATTCTACTCCAACAGTTTCTTTTCTCACACTTCCCACTGGTGGAACTCCCTTCTGTTTCCTTGCTTCCATGGTAAATATCATCTTCAAAAATTTAAATGCAATGTCAATCACCATCTTCTTAACTCCTGTTCATCTCTTGTCCTTTCCTCAATCCTTCCTATTCTCAGTCTTCTCTTTTATCTATACTCTCTGTAACCCACTGTTTACTAGTGGCATTACCACCTTGCTTTGGATGAAATGATTTAAAAAAAAATAATTTCAAAGAAAATTAGTAAAATTAAGGATTAATTAAAAGAATTTTGGAAAAATATTACTTCCTGACCACATAAAATCTAATGAAGAATACCTTTAAATGCAGCAAGGTGTATTCCAACTGTCAACATGTTCATAGATCAAGTGGTAGCAATCACTTCCCACAACAAAATATAAAAAAAATGGACAAAAAAACTGCCTCAGATTTAATTAAATATGAAAGCCCAAAACTGCCAAAATACAGAAACTGGTTTTGTTTATGTTTAAAAATAATAATTTTTAACCTTTTATAACCAATAAAGTAGGAAAATATTTATTTTTTCTATGAATAAATTATTTCTTTATGAAACTTAACAGAATATTGTTTTATAATAATAGGACTATATAAATATTTCTAAAAAAAAGTAATAAGATGAAGTAAGATTTTTAATCCATTGCATTTATTCTTTCTTGTTTTTTTGTTTTTTTTTTTTAACTATTTGGTATTTATTCTGTGTTTATATTTTTTAACTATTTGATGTCATGAAATATTTAACTGCACCAAATTATGTCTCTTTAATTATTTTAAGAAAACTTATTAGGCAAAAGAAAGTCCTAGAAAAGAAAAAAATAGAGAATATTGATAACCTTTTTTTTCTTTAATTGGAATCGCCTCAAGCAAGGCAGTAATGCTGTTAAAACACAAGGAGTTAGAGGGTATGTAAGAATTAAGGACAGAAACATTAATTATGAGCAGAAAGAGAAGAGAGTAATCAGGTGAACAGTAAATAGCAATTGACATTGCATTTAAACTTTTGCAGTTTAAAGTTAACTGGAAAGCATTGAGCCAGAAAAGAGTTCCACAAGTGTGAGGAAAGAAACTGTTAGCATAGAATTTATGGTTACATCTAGCCAGCTCAACTGTAAATTGATGAGATCTCAATGCCAGTCTACTGCTGTGCTTAAATTCAAAAACTCTAGGTACCATAGTGAAGAGCTCATCTGAACAATTATCAGAGAGAGCAAGCTTACAGTGGTAGGAAAGTGACTGAAGCTGAGCCACCAAATCATCTCCAGTTGCCTTGATCTATCCACTATCCTTCTTCTCATCCTCTTCTCTATCATTCCTATCTGTTCTCGCTCCAAATCCTCTGTAATCCCTTGCATGCTTGTGGCTTCCCACCTTGCTAGGGGTGATATGCTTAAAAAAAAAAAGTAAAAAATTTAAATATTTATTGTAGATTTTTTTCCTGTCAAATCTGGAGGAAAATGTTTTAATAAATTATGCAAGCACCAACTCTTAACAAAATAAATTTTTGAATTTTAATGAATTATTTTTGTAAGATTTCAGGACAAACTTTCACAATATTCTAATTTGATATTGCAAAAGATTTTTATTGAAATAATATCTTCAGGGATTAAAATATTTGTCACACCCATCTCCCTATGTTAAAATTATTCAAGATGTACCAAAATGACCCCCTGCCAATATTTCTACAAAGTTTTCTAATAAAATAACCTATTCAGTATATAATTCATTCAATAATGAATAAATGTTGAAAATTTTAATTACATCTTATAATTCTCTTATTTTTGGTAAATTTTTAAAAACGGAGGACTTCGTAGCATTTTTTGCTTTCATTTTGGCAGCCCCCACTTAATGCTAACTGGAGGTGGACAAAGAAGAAAAATGAAAGCATAATACCAAGAGAAACAAAGTGATGTGAGAAAAATGAATAGAAAGATGTGGAAGAAAATGTGTGAAGAAAAATACTGGCAAATGGAGGAATAAGAGAGAAATTTTAAAATAAATTAAGAATAGAACAAGGAAGAAAACTGGACTGAAAGAGAACAGAAAGTCAAGAAGAGAATGATAGACTTTCTAATTCTAGTCAGACTGTTTTGCTCTGATCCAAGATTGAAATTATGTTTTTTATTTTTTTTCATTTATTATAATACTTGTAAATTTGTATGGTGCTTCAAGACTGTATAATTCCACACTCTTTTTATATTGAAATGATGCATTTTGGAAATTTATAGAGATATTTGTTGAAGACTTTCTGCAAGGCTTTATTTTGATGACATTAAGCACCATAAAACAGAAATGCTCTCACTGAATTTTGGTATGCAGTGGAATTTTTAAATCACCATATTGTATTTTTTTCAAAAAAAAAAAAAAAGGACGCTATATCATTAAATATTCTCTGTTTTCTGTGATTATCAGTTTTGAAAAAAGAGGAAGCAAATACATTTTTGAAGAATTGTTTCTCCCCTTTTTTATGCTTCATTGATGAGCATTTTTGTGAAACTTGAAATCACTTCCACATTGATTTCTACGGGTGCATTTTCTCTGCTTTCTGGTCAGTAAGAAATAATAATTCAGACTTGTATTAGATAGACTTATTAATTAGCTAATTATTGGATATCAATAACAAGTTCTTTGCTAAAAAGTTTCTGAATAATTATAATTTAATACTAACATACTTCTTTCCACATGCACAAACTGTATGTTTGCTAGGCCTTTACTTGGAATATGCTTTTTGTGTCATTTTAGCTGTAGTCACATGTTTAACTCAAGAATATTCTAGAAAGAATCGGAATGAGGATAAAATCGGTTTGGTAAGAAGGAGAAAGAATTTCTAAGAGAACCATTAAAGAAGTGCAATAAAAAAAATAGTTTGATGAACTCAAGGCTACATAGGTACAAAGTTCTATGGTTATATGATGATTTTTCTAAGTATAACTTAGATGTGGCACAAGGCCGAAAGTATGGGGGGCCTAGAGAGGATCGAACTCACTATTCAGTCATAATTGTTCTGGCTAGACAAGCTTGCTAACCATAGCACCATGATGAGGTACCCTAGTTTTGTGGTTATATGACAGAAATGAGCCTAAAATAGTGACATTATTATCTCCTTTAAAAGATTATTTCTCAAATTCCCTGTACTTTGACAAAGTGACATTTTGTAAACTGTTTTATAAAGTTTGAATGATTGCTTAAATTATATGATCTTATTTGAAAATAGAATGTTGGTAATAAATACATAAGGTGCAATAGTATTAGGGATGCCCTGATCCTACATGATGTTGAGTGAAAGTCATTGCTCAGGTGAAAATTGCACATAATAGAGATTTAAGTTGAGTCTAGTCTGGCACAAGACTACAATAGTGGGGCACCCTGTGTAAATCAAACTTATTACTAGGTTGAGACTAAATTACTAACTAACATTCTATAAAAGTTACCAACTGAAGTTGTGTATCCATTGGAAGAATAAACTGAAAAAATATGCCTTCTCTGTTTGTCTAAGGGTAGAGAAAGGTCATTTAAAAAAAAAAAAAACAGGAGCAAAAGAATATAAATTGTGTTGGCGCCACAAGATAGGCTAACTTTCTGCTTGGTAAGAAAATATATGGGAAGAAAGTGATAAATTACAAAAAACTAAAGAGAAAGCTTTATTAAAATAAAATAGAGGAGAAAGAGAGAGAGGAAAGAAACTCTGTAGAAGAAGAGGGGAAAACCAAAATGAAAGATAAAAAGAAATGGTTTAAAATAAACAAAAATAGAAAAATGAAACAAATATCAAAGAAAAAGAAGAAAGTTAATAGTGGAAATAGGAGAAAAGTAAGAATACAAAAATGGGAAGAAGAAATGAAATGAAATTGAAAAAAAAAAGTAGTAGTAATAAGTTATAAAGGGAGTGGGTGGAGATAAAAAAAAGGAAAATACTATGTACAGAATATCTTTTTATTCAGTAAATATCATTTTGTTCTGCTAGACTGACTGTATGAAGGTATCTTGGGCATATGGCACTGAATGTCACCAACCTATTCTTATGGAATCTTATGCTGACTACTGATATGTTGTTCTATGTTTAATGACAAGAAACAGAGGGAACTGAATGTAAATGAGATAAGAACTTAGGGTTTTGGAGGTAAATGGCTATTGAGTTAATAAGTGGAAAGCCCCCACCCCCACCTTAAAAATGAGAGAAAATAAAAGCATTTAGAATGAAGAAATAAGAAAAAAAAACAATGAGAGAAAAGAAGAGAAGAAATTACCGCAGTGGAGAAGAAGAGAGAGATAAAAAAAAACAATTGACAGGAGAGATAAGAATAAAAAGTGAGATGACAACCTGAGAAGAAGGATGAAAATAAAAACAATGAGAAGAAGAGTGGGAGAAAGTATAGCTAAAACAATGAAGAAGTGAGAAGATGCAGTTAAAAACAATGAGAGGAAAGAGTGGAAATAAACACAATGTGAATTCATGGAATTGGTTGGGATAAATACTTATGAAAAAAAAACTAGTTTTGTTGCTAGTGTTCTTTCTGTTTTATGCCTTGTTCTGGGATAATCATATCTTTTTTTTTTCTTTTTAAGCTCTCTCTCTCTCTCATTTAGCACCTGACTTTTTTTCTGGTCCTACTTTGGTTTTAAAATAAATTATTTGTTTTTTCTTCAAGTTCAGCCTTTCCTCCTACTCTGACTACACCTTTCACTCAATCATTCATCACCAGTCTTAGTTTTTTTTCTACCTACCCACTACTACACAATTAAAGGGTGGAGTAAGAATTTCTTGATTCTTTTTCTTCCTCCTTCTGAACCCATTTTAACTTTTTAAAATAATTCTGTGAAATCTCTAATTCCCAATCCAAACTCAAATTTTATTCCTTACATATTGTTTTCTCTATATATATCTTGTTTAACTTTCTCTTTAGCTTATTTCTTTTCACAACTAGTTCAATGTCTTAACTACTTGATGTTGGAGACAGGAAGTTTGTCTTGGAATATGCTTAGCTATTTATGAAGTGACTGTATGGTTTAAAAAGCTCATTGAAACCCAAGATCCTACTGAAGATTATAGTCATTATAGTTTGCGTCAGCTGCAAACAATTCCCAGTTCTTTTGATATTCTAAACTTCTATAGATATCTGTCATGTTTCTGTCTTTCTATGACTCAATTGGAGTCTACTTCTCTGGGTACTTGCTTACGTATGTCTGGTGTGATCCAGTGCATGTCTCCGCTGTTCCAGACTGTCTTTTCTTTCTTTTTTTTTTTTTTTCATTATCCATATATATGAGTATAGAACACATAAAGAGAAACAATGGTATTCAATAGAAAAATATCTATCTAAAATGAACACATGTTCCATTTAGAAAAATAGAAAAAAGGTTCCTTAAAATCAGCCTTAACTGCATACTTGGATCAGATAAATTCTCTTTTAGGATGACCATCATGTCAATGATAACCTTCAATGAGTCTTTGGAATTGTAGGACCACTGGTTGGTAATTTCTTTCTCAGTGACGCCTCATTTAGAGAGCTTAGCAGTTACATGTGACAAGATCATTAAAATTCTTGACCAGACACTTTTCAGTCATACAGACCATGTGGAAGGGAGCAGGGTCCCAATGGAATACATATGATTACCTCTTAATCCAAGACTTGATTAACATATCTAACAACACTATGTAAGCAGTGGCATTGACCTTGAGATACTACTTGAAGTGACATAATATCTTCCTTATGGATCATGACATACCATCAGCAAAAGCAGGAACTTGAAGTGCATCACTGTGGGTACCATTGTGGAGAACACACAGTTTATCTGATAGTCCTGTTTACTTGATCATTTTAAGAAGCTGGCTATCTGTAAGTCATGGTAGTTGACAGTTAATGCCAGCAGCATTGTATACTTTTCCATTTCCTGTATCCTGATTAGAAGATACCATGTAAATGCTCTTGATTCATTTTAAAAAGAAATGAAACTCTTAAAATTGAGCATATGCCATATAGCATTTCATTATTTTTCATGACCTGCTAAAGGCGTGTTCTTAAAGAGCATATCCTGAATATATACTAGCAAAGTACCAATAAAAAGAATGGATTGACATTAAAGTATCTGTGCAAAAATGTGTTACACACATACACCATGTGAGCAGACTGTTCAAGAAGTCTTTCAAAATTAAATTCTGATGTTTTGTCATATTTGGGAAGTGTGTTGGGCTGAGAACATTTCAGCAACCGCCTTTCATATATAATCACATTTTTAGCCATGCAATGTTTTATTGACACATTAAATGCATATTGGAGTCTAAGGTTTATTTGCTGAATGATGACAACATCTATCTACACTGTAATGATGAAAACTGCTTTGTTCTGCACAAATATAAACAAATGGTAGTCACTTGTATAAAATCTGGATTTTGAAGTTTCAAATTAAGTGAGTTTGTAGCACGAAAATAGACCTTAAGGCTGATGTGATGGCTAAAGAGAAATGTCTTATAATTTTAGAATTTACATCAGGTAAGAAAAGCTGGAAATTGTAAAAATGATTGGTATACAACTGAACTGTAAGTAATTTCATTGAAGATCCTAGATGACTCTGATTTAGGTCTGATAAGTTGAAGACTTTATCTCACCAATCTGATGTTCCTGTATCAAGTGAGAATTTATAAAAAATACATCTTTGTCAAGCTATAAATGTTATAGACATTGTGGTAGCAAGACTTAAATCAAGAGGCAAATTACTACGCCTTAAATTAAGGGGGGAAAATATGTGGGATCAACCACTAGGTTGTTCTTAAAAGACATTCTTAAGGAAAATCATAAAATTGACAACAGTATGCAATGAAGACATTTTTTTTTTTTTGTCACTGTCTGGCCATGATGAGTGGAGCAAAAACAAGGTGGCAACTAGCCAAAACTGCACTCACAAGTTGAAATTTTAACAATGTAGAAGTGGTGTGATGTTTTGGTGAGCAATTACATGTGGTGAAGTGGTGCACCTATAGTGAGTTCTACATGATGTTGAGACAGTTCAAGCATATGTTGATTTTATTGAAAGAGTACATGGTGTCATAATTCAAGAAGAAACTAAACACTTGAAAATTTTTATGCATGCTAATGCTCTTTTACATTCAGCAAAAAAGAAAAAACTAATTAAAATAAGTTTCAAAGATAGATGCTTGAAGTGGGTGGCTTGTTTACCTTTATCCAATTGAAAATTTGTGGATCAAATTCTCATTGGAAGGTTTACATTGGTTGATTTCAGTTTACCAGCAAAGATTACTTTCAAAATGATATTCTGGATGCTGACCATTCTTTTTCATTTGAAGAAATATTCACAGCTCATAAAAGTTAATGATTGAAACTAGTTTCAAAACACAAAGTATATGGGTGTATGGTGGGGGTGTATATTAGTCAAGAGAGGTGTGTGCATAGATACACATCTGATTTTTAGATTTCATTTATAGGTTCACTTCTCAGTTTTACTAAACCTTTCAGCCACGTAGGACTACCAGTTATCAAAGCCTGAAATAGTACTTTTGAACTTTTGAACTCATTGTCTTCCAATTCTCAAAGTATCCATATCTGCTCTGTTTCATACAAGATTTTCTGACAAGTTTTCTCAAATATTCAGGCCAGTAGATGTAATTAGATAAAAAATACTGTTTAATTAAATAAACAGAGCATTTACTCAAATATGAGTATTCATCTAAAATAATGTTTAAGCAAAAACAAATTAAAATATGTTGGATTTAATCCAATTTCATAAAATATATGTAAGGGGGAGTGGAGTATGAAAATAAAAATTATCACACCCAGGATAATCCTATTTTGATCTCTGAAACAAATATATGGATAAAATTTTCAAAATATTTGACCATTTTTTTGTGTAGTAACACTTATTCCAGTGTACAATTTGTGACTAAGCTTTAGTTGTTGATGCATGCTGCAATAGTGCAATTTGGTGAAATCAATGCAAGCAGGTGTCATGCTACAAATATGCATATATACTCCTGTTATTCATTTAGTCATTTGAAAGGGAGCCAGATTGTGGACTGGATGTGGATATTTAGGAGAATTGCTATACATGTTGGACATGACACTTTCCTAGTATTTTGATATTGGCAACAATGATCAAATTA